>JAOXXN010000463.1:7766-18771 GCA_026770055.1 Myrmophylax atrothorax | reverse complement strand
GTTGGACCAAGGGTTGGACTCGATGATCTCAGAGGTCTTTTCCAACCCAATCAATTCTATGATTCTATGATTCTATGCCCTCATTACTGAGCACTCACAGTGATCAGAAAGCCAGTCTATTGTTACAGAAAGTCAGTTTAAAGCAGAAATAAAAAAGAGGCATTAGCAGTCCTGTTAAAACTAAAGTTGCAATGTCACACAGGGAAATCTCACAAGCACCTCTGTCTGTCATTTCCACAATGTCCTTCATTCAATAAGACAAACTATATGAAATGTTTGATCCTGAAAGAAGTTGCAAAGCAACAATTTCTCTACAGTACATATGGAAAAAAATCATATGTGCACAGACTTGTTTATCAATTTTACATGTTCAGGGTGTTTTATTTCAATGATTAGGAATTAGGTAGCTTAGTGTTTTATCATTTCCATATTTTTACCATTGTTAGTGTCAGAAGGGTCTGCTGAAAACATTCCTAAATGTAGACATGATTGACTCTAACAAGTCAGTACATCTAAACTTTTTATTGCTATTTGCGGCATTCAAAACCAAACCCCTGCCTCATCAGAGGCAAATCACCTGATTTGGAACAGATTGAATATTCCAGGCAGGAGCAGGTTGCCCAGGGAAGCTGTGGCTGCCCCATCCCTGGGAATGTCCCAGGCCAGGTTGGACAGGGCTTGGAGCAACCTGGGATAGTGGAAGGTGCCCCCACCCACGGCAGGCGTGGCACTGGATGGGCTTTAAGGGTCCCTTCCAACACAAACCTTTGTATGATTTTGTGATCCTGTGATTTCCCTTATAGGCAAAACATATTTCCCACCCAGTTTGACCTTTTTTTTTTAATACCATTAAAATCACAATAAACCTGCATATAAAGAGTAGCATATGACACTTTATTACCTTCATGTAACACAGAGCAAAGAGATTGAGCAACCTGTGTGGTAGATCCCTGTGTTTGATGGAGTAGGGATGAACAAGACATAGTAAACCCTTGTGAGGCATGAGGAACTTACATTGTGCTCCAGTAACACACCAACATGATTTTGTATTGGCTTCTTTCCCTCAAGTGCTGAGTTACTCCTGTTAATAGAACACAACAGATTATATGAGTTGGAAATCCATTGTGGAGGTGATGTCTTGTGACTAGATCAACATGCAGATTTCCTTGACTAATATGACTGGAAACATCCCAAGACAGAGGGTCTGCTTGTCTCCAGGCTAAGATCAAATCTAATTCTTAGAGTTTATCAGGAACAGCTAAAGGTCTGACTGGTGCAACCTGACTGAGACATAAAAGCTCCTTTCAAACTCAAATTTACCTGGTTGTGTCTTTCCAGCATTTTTAATTCAATCAAACAATACCCCCCAAAATGGTACTGGAAACAGTTCCTGCTGGTGAAATGGGGTAACTTGCATTACTGTGGCACAGCTGAAAGAGAATTTTTTTTCCCAGTTCCGTGCACGTTGCTGAAGCACCAAACACCTCACACCTGTTGAGGTCATGTTTGTATCATTTCCCTCAGAACAGAGAATCTTCATCTTAAACTCACTACAGACCAGCGAGAGTTTAGCATAAGTGTATACAGAGCAGAAGGGATTTGTCCTTTCTTTGGTACACAAAGTGTTCTGCAAGTCTCATAAATAATTTTTAAAGCTACCTACTGTGATAAAATATGCAGCCAGGCTGTGACTGGAATACCGTGAGAAACTGATATTGAGGGTTCTGTGTTTGCAACACATTTTCTTTCTCTCACCTGATATCTTTCCACCTCCCTTCTAATTCCTGATAAAAAATTTGAATTTTTTTATTGTGTAACATCCATCAAAGAGTTTGCAATATGCAGATTATTACTAGAGCATGTCTGTGTTTAAACCAATGTATGAAATACTCTGTGTGATGACAGAGAGTTTTATGTTCATCTTCTCTGAAAGCATTAAAACTTGAGCAGCTTCTCTGGTCCAGTCATTTCATTAGTGTTGGGGTGAATTTTGGTTTTGTTTGGGATTTTTGGGGGGTTTTGTGTTGTTTGGTTGGCTGGGTTTTTTCCCTGTGGAAAGCTGCAGAATAGTGTTTGTCTCTGTGAGATTATATTTTGACTTTCTTTCATTTTCCAGCAGTTTATTGCAGACCAGGAAAACAAAAGCAAAATGTCAAACTATAACTGGCAGTCTCACACATAAAATTATGTCAGATAATACAATCTTGGTAAATATTGGGGTTTTCCTGAAAAAATAAAAAATAATTTCACATTATCCTGAGTAAACTCCAAGTGCAGGCTTTCCTAGATCTATGAACCTGGGGGGAAAGTAATCTGAATTGAATCCACACTTCATACGTGACTAAAATGGGTGAAAAATAGGGGGATCAAAGCACCCTGAGTGTTTCTGTAAGCGTGGTTCACTCCTAAACCCCAACCTTGGGCTTGTTTTAATTTTCTTGGTAAATAGTGCCCTCTGCAGCCTCACTTCAACTTTTGCAAGGTTCTAAGTACAATGCACTCTTTGACTGACCCTTAATGCATCACAGGCAAGGGACACTGTGCCAAAAATACATAATCCCGGGAAATCTGCATAGCTCTCGTGTTGCTTTGCAGTGTGTCCTGGAGGTCTCGTGTTTCCCAGGCTGCAGTCAGCATCAAGAAAAGGTTTTCTAGATTTAAGACAGACAACATCGGTAAGGAAGGCAAAAGACAGACACATGTAAAGAACAAAAACACTTACTTATAAAGCAGCCATAACAATATTATTCGGCATACTGCTATACATGATTCTTTCCAGTAGTAATAGTGTGCATTTTTACGATGTCTTTCAGCTAAGGGTTATATGTCATACTGATTAACTGTTTCCTCCTGTGAGATTTGGGGAGTATGTGATACACATTATTAACAGCAATTAGAGTATACCTGATTTTTTTTTCTAATTTGCTTTGATTTTATTAAGGATTTTTAAAATCTCAGTGTATGCTGTAATGTGTATCTCTTTAATTCTAAATTTGTTTTAAATGAGACCTTTCAGTAATGACAGCAGTTTCTAGGTCAGACACAGAATTTCACCTCTGAAACTCTCTCTTGTCTGCTGTACAGAATTTGTCTTACATTGTACAGCCTTTTATTCAAAGAGAACTGTTAATCTTTTATGGAGACTTGGAAGTCCCTGATTCATAAAAGAGTAAGGTCAGCCAGAGAATTGAAACTGGGATGAGAAAAATACGAACTAGACAAACATCTGTCAGGAATGGTTTAGGTTAATTGGGTCCAGAACATTGACTAGGTGGCCTCACGAGATGATCTTTGTTTCCAGCCCCATTTTTTATTACGCCAGGAAAAACTTTACTGGATAGGATCTCCTTCTTTTTTATTGTATATCTCAGAGGAGAGGAGAGCTAAGCACTTAACCTTAAGTTTGGGGACATTTCATCCAACTCCTAACCCAACTTCAGAAAATACAATTTGAAATGCAGCTGCATAATAGATATTATGTATTTAATAAATAATCCCTGACTCTGTCTCTGAATATCAGTACTAGAGCCACACAAGTCCTTCTTTTTCCCTTCCTGTCCAGCAAAGCTGCAGTTGTTTTAACTTATGGGACTGCACCACATTTTTTCTGTTTGTTTTGATAATTCACTCACTTGCAAACAGTTCAAACATTCACTAACTGAGAGATAAAAGCTGTTGGATGAAGAAATTATTATTCGCTCACCTCTCGGTGAACATAAGTGTCTATCAGCATTCAACATTGCAGTAAAGTATTCTGAAGTCATTGACATTTCTGGGTGTTTGGTCCTGTAAATTCAAGACATGATATTTTCATCTTGAATTTCATCATGCCATAAAAACTGAATTGCATGGATGGTTCAGGATCTATGCTGCACCATGTAGTGCCAGGTAAAGGGCATGAGAAAGAGGGACAAGATGAGGACTGATTGAATCCTTGCTTTTCAGTTGTTCCTCCCTTATCCTTGTTCTCTCAAATTAGGCTGGAGCCTACAAGTAGGTAAAGAAATCACATGGAGTCAAATAAATACCTTTTCATATTATATGTGCATGTTTCAAATACACTTGTCCTTTCCAGAATTTTTTAATGCATAAAACGTATTAGTTTTCTCTGAGATTTTTTTAGGAGCATCTTTATCTATTCAGGTAACTGGGCTGTGCCTTTCCCAACACCTCCAGGCTGCCACATCCATGCTGTAGCTGTCAAATTGCATCAGAGCTGGTCTGCGGCATCAGCAAGGTGGATTTCAAAAGTGGTGCGTCAAAATTCAGGGGCTTTACACAGTGCTGGGGCCTCCCTTGGTCATGCAATGCTCTTTTTAAAATAATTTGGACAAGGTGTATGAAGATAAGCAAAAGGTAGGGACTCACAGGATGCAAAGTTACCAGAAAACCAATTTATCCTTGATATTTGCTTTCAGTACTTTTAGACTCTTAGGAGAAAATTTGCTCTTAACCTTTAGCTTAAATCAGTTTTAGCTGTTCTTAAGTAAAGGAGCAAGAAAGAAAAACAATAAAAGAAATGTTAAGCTTGTAGCGTATTTGCCATCAGGGTTTTTTTCCCCCTTCCTGAGAGAGAAATACATTTTATGCAGCTAATTTCTAAGAAATAGTAGATTCACTGAACCTTCCCACTTCATACAGATCCAATTTCTGGAAATGTCTTTGAGAGTCTGCATGACCATCACTCCCAGATGAGCTCCTTGCTGCCTGTAATTAATGGAGGCTAAAGAAATAAACAAGGAAAACTGATTGACTTCATACAAATTTTTCCCAATTAGCCCAAGGAACTCTTGAAGCCTTCTGAGGAATTATGTTATCCTGCTTGCAATAGGATAACCTATTGAAGAGGGGTTGTTTAAAACAAAATATTATATTGTGTTCAATTTTTTGTGAAAACTCAGGGACATGCCCACACAGATAAAATGTTACTGGAAAATTGACTTGTCTGGAAGGGGATGGTGAGCACAGGGGTTTAGATCTCATAGGAAGGTCTTGCTTAATGTGTTTCACTGATATAATTTGGTAACATCTCTTTTTCCTTCCACACACCTTGTGTTAGCAATCCTGCCCCATTGTCTGGACACAGAGGAAATGAGATAAATTCTGCAGTTCTCTCAGTTTATTGTAATAATATGATCATTGTATTGATGCCTTTAATAAGTTCTTACTTGGTCGATCTTCACAAATGCTTCTTATTTGAGGACTTAATAAAAATGTTCGTTTTAAATGTTCAACATTATTCAAGCAGGATTTTATGGGGATAGTATATGATTTCATCTTTCAATCTCTTCCTGTGGACACATAGGTAATAAAAGTATATGTCTTAGAATTTGTCTTTAATAAGAGCCATATATTTGACCAAGGCAAGACTCTAAGAGCAGACAAGTTCATTTTCAGATTTCAAAGAGACCTATAAAAAACCTATTCATCTGCCTTAATAATGCCAGTGCTGAGACTGGAATTTACCACTTCTTCATAAATACTACTTACAATTTCATTTCAGGTGTTCTGCATGGAGTACACATAAAAATTAAGGTTCACAGAACCTACAGCTTCTTATTAATCCAGTCTTCCAATGGCCTGCATTAAGATCTTTGGAGTCCCACTAAAAAGATTGAGAGATGCCTTTTATTTTTAAAACATCATGACAATAATAATGAATAAGTGAGTGTGGAAAGCTCTAAGCCTTTTGCAGAGTCCTGTAGATATGTGTGTGATATTGGTGATAATTCTGGCAACAGGCAGGTGTTATAAATTCTGCTTTATATCAAACATGCCTATGAAGTTTTCCTGTTCTTCCAGTGGCACTGACTCCTTACTTTCTCCTTAGATTAAAAGGGACGTGGTAGGATGACCATTTAGTCCTCCCAAGTTAAAAAGGCCAAGTGTAGAGTAAAAGGACCCAAGGGTAGAGTAGACTTTCTGATTATCCCAAATATGCCTTGGATTTTCCATGTTAATGAATTTGTTTCTTCCTATTGTTTTTGTGTTGCTACAGACAAGGTTTTATCTTCCCTTCTTGAAAGACATGAATTCATTCATTCAGCAGTTGCCATTTCAAGTTGGCTAAGCTGGATAGAAATTGCAGTTCTTAAGTAGATGATAAAGAAATTAAAACCCAAAAGTTCTTTGGAGGGGGAAACAGGAGCAGACACAGTGTCATTTCTTAATGACCATTTCTAAGGTTTGGGGGTTTCCTTGTTTGGTTCGTTTAGGTAAATTGCCGTGTTGATTTAGAAACCAATTTTGATTATCAGATCCTTTTTAGATTAGACCCCACAAACCCAAGACTGAATTTTCCAACACCTAAATTAAGATTTTTCTTGTGAATCTACAAAAATAGTGCAAAATACGGAAGAAAGTTTTAGAAGGCAGCAAAGAGCAACTCCTTGTAGCACTCATACATTCAAAAGTACTCCATTTAATCATCTGAAGAGATACTTGAATAGTTGTCTTGGTGTGGTAGAACTGCTGCCGCCCACCGACTCGAGTGGGTCCAGAGGAACCACGTGGCAGCAAGCTTAGAGGGAAAACAGCAACAAACCAGAACCACTCCCTGGAAAGGGCTTTGGACTTTACCTCATATGTACCTGTTCGCAGCCTTAACCTATGGGGTCAGACCTGTTGTGCCCGGGGCGGGGTCAACTCAAGGTTATATATGTTGTCGAATTTGAATAAAGTTGGGATTTGCCTGAACACACTACATTAGTGTATGCGATCTCCCTGGATGGTCTGCAACAATACTCTGTTACAGAAGTTGGATTTCTCTAATCTTCTAGTTGTATTTTTGCTGATACAAGGAATTTTTCCATTTTAGTCTATCATATGTAATAGATCCATTTTGGTGATACTCGAGTACTTCCAAATCTTCCATACATTAATCATCACAACAACCCTCTAAGGGAAAGAAATGTGCTCTAGACTTGGAAATTATTCTGCTTTTATAGATAATGAACTGAGGCAGGAAGAGACTTAGTTGACTTCATGTGATCAAAGGAAAGAGCACACTATTAAGCCTATATTTGTCAAATATCAAACCAGTTTTTTGCCTTCCTCAGTGTTAGTTTTTTGCACCGGCATTAATTGTTACCAAAAAATGGTCAAAGCCTCCTTAACACATTAAGAAGCAGGCATTCTTCATTTGGCGCTAGATGCACAAGGGAATATTTTCTTCAAAATAATGTGCATACCAAGTACAGAAAAAGCTCCTGTTTATATACTGTAGTTTACATATATATTAATTGATTTTCCCAGAATAAACATAACATACGATAATAATTTCTCTGACATTATTAACATATTTCCCCTCCCATTGGCACATGCGTTCTTCTGTCCCTCACATCCCTCTGGTCATCGTAGATCCTGAAGTTATAGCCAACCACTTGATGTTTAGTTCCTAAATGCGGGGCTGAGTTGACATACCAAGGCTGTTTCATTATTTTGTGCCTCTTTTTCGTTAATGTTTAACATAGTTTTCCCATAGGCTAGTGGTTTTGCAAAACAAGCATTGTTTTAACACCAGCTGAGCAAATAGTTCGTCATCTGACAACAACTTCGTGATCCATTTTTACCTAATTAATCTTTTTGAAAACTCACAGTGGATCTGAGTCCTGTTTTTGACAAGTACATGCATGCTTCTAGTTTGCTCACTTAATCCTTTTGAGCTACTTCCAGTCTCAGTTGACTGTTTAATCTCTTACGTTTTTGCAGAAGATGAGCTTTGGTTGAATTTACATCCTTCCTTCTGGTTTGTGTACATTTTGAGGTTTTGGTGTGGCTCCTTCAATACAGCCCTGGGTTGTACATCTAGCCAAATGAGCTGAAGCACACTGCACTGTTGAGAGGGTTGTGGGAAGGGGTGGATGTGTTTGATTGTGTTACCTGCCCTAGGCTAACCGGCCATCATACAGTATGTGCCACAGGATGCCACAAAGCACCCCACCGAAACCCTAGGACTAATGTTAACCCATCTTGGGACCACACCACCCACCAGCAGTGTGGCTCCCAGTGCTGTGCCTGAGTTGTTCCTCATTGTATTGGTTCCAGTCTAGGGTCACATGGATAGGGCTCCGCCACATTCTGTACATGGAGCAAGTTTGTTCAGCCACAGATCATGATTTTTGACACAGTGCTCCATTGCCAGCTAGCAAGGTGCCCAGAATGGGCTACTGCACAGCTGGAGTCCTAGACTTCCTCCTTTTCCTGCTGAAGAAGGAGCAGCCCCAGAGATAGATGTGGGAATGTTATTTTTGTCAGTAGGGGAAGTGCCCTATGCAGTGGGAGAGTGTGTAGGCAGGGAAAAAGGATTTCCATCTGTAGGCTAGAGCTTTGGATACAGTTGTGCCTGCTGTGAAAGAGCTTATTACACTTTCTCACTTTAAGGACTCCATCTGGTGCTGTAGGTGTCTTTAAATGGAAATTTGCATTGACTGTCAGAACTAAAATTAATGCACAGTGATCATTCTGATAGTCTTACCTGGCACAACAAATAAAGCTTCTTCTTCACCTCCAACCCTGTAATACAAAGGGCAGGGAAGGTTAATGAAATGAAGGAGGACAGATTGGACAGGTGCAGAATCTGTCTCCATCTTAGCAGGAAACTGTAGTGAAGACCTGCTTTAAAATTCAAGACTTTTTGTCTTAAGGCAGGATTTAGCTCATTACTGAGAGTAAGCAAGATAGCATTGCAAGGAGACTCACGTAGCCCAGATGTTGGTCACTAAACAGTGGTGTGACTTACAACTCAGCCTCTTAAATTCTGGCTGAAGACTTCTTGGCAGTGCTTTGTCTACTTGATGTAAAGCCTCCACTCACTCTTCAAATCTGAAGATGGTTTGTGTGGAGATCATCATAGCAGTCAAGCCTTGCATTAGGAAACACTTTTCTAGCTCTTCTGACTAGTGCCTCAAAAAGGAACGATCTTAGCAAGCTATTAAGGAGAATAAATGCACTGATAAAACTGTTGTAATTCAAGATTTAACAACCCTTCCCAACTGAGCAACCCATTTTACAAGTTATCCCATGCATCCAGCCTTCTCTTTACAACTAAAATAATTCTTTACTCTGCATAAGGTCAAGCTGCTTGCTTAGGCGTCCTTTAAAATGTGAGTGTTGTTTTTTGTTGTACTCCAAAGCAAGTCCAAAAATGCTTGTCTTCACTGTTGCACCCAGTGAGCAGTGCCTACAGGAAATTATCTGTATTGAAGAAGCCTGTAGAGGCTTTCCCTTAACCCTGTAACTGCTGCTTTTATAGTGCTGCTTGAGCCTTTGATCTTCACACTCCTAATTGGCTCATAGGGAGATTATTTACAGTCAACAAGAAAAGTATCTTGAACTTGTCATTTTGCTGAACTTGTTATTTGTCAGGTCCTCTAGAGGCATCCCACATGGAAATAAACATCTTTCATTTTGTTTTATGAATAAATTTTTGAAATGGTTTCCTGCAGCCTTGATGAAATACCAGCTTCGTCACAGATCTAAATCCACGCCATAAGTATTGTTTGGAAACGGGCTTGTTGTTCTTAAAAATGTACTTAATGCTAGATTAGAGAGCATAAGACTTTTTTTTTTTTGGTCTCCTGTTTCCACCAGCTCATTTCAAACTATTCAAAATAAAAAGCCTGAGCATGTATGGTATTTTAAAAACTTTTCACATGATGTTTTTAAAACAGGTCAGCTTCAGCACTAAAGTGTTAGTAATTCAGCAAAGAAAAATTCAACTCAGAGTTGTATAGCTATAATGGTAACGTATGATATCCATCTTCTTTGAAAATTATTGTAAACTGTAGAGTTGAATCTAGCAAATTACATGATTTAGGAGCGTTAGCCAGAATGGTGTTTTAGAGGTATTACTGTAGCCTTATCTTAAAAGCTAACAGAAAGATGTATCATATTATGAAGTATTTAAATGAGAGAGAACTGTCTTCAGAAATTATCTAAAGTAAGTCATTTTTGTAGAACAGAAGGTCATGTCAAATTGTGACACTTAACTGCTTAGAAGAGTGCAGGAGGAGGAGTGCAAGAGGGAGATTTTTGCTTCTCCTCTAACGTGAATTAAAAATGTATTGGCTACTCATTGCTAATATCAGAACATTTCTAGTTAGCCTGAAGTTAGTATTTGATTGTGCTTTTAACGTTTAAAATGTTAACAGCATGACCTGTCTAATATAAAAAATGAAAATCCTAGAGAAGTAAAAGCTACTGCTGCTTCTCTTGGTAAAGTCTACAGTGTTCAAGAGTTGTAGTGTATTTGAAAATCTGGTAGAAAGGACCACGTGTTTTATCTTTTCAGTATTTAAAGTAGGTGTTGTACTTAAAATGTGCTATTATATACTGATGTAACTGCTTTAAAGCTGACTGCAGAATCTCTGTTCCCACCACTCCTCCATCCATTCCACTTAGCAGGGTCATTGGTTTGAAGAATGAGACTGGGGACAATTATTTTTGCATCAGACTGAGGTCCAGATGCAGCGTAGTGCACAGTAGGCATCTAGAGTTCAGCACATATGTACATTCCTGTGATTTCTTTTTCTGCCTTGTGACTTCGCTGAGATCAAAGTGTGTGCCTCAAATCTGGCATCTGCTTGAGTGGTTTCCTGAATAGGAAATGGGATAATTTCCTGAACAAGGGTCTGGGGAACACAGGCAAGTGAGCGTAGATGAAGTGAGGCAGATGTAATGGGCTAGGACATTATTTGGGCAGAGGGAACAAAGTAGTGGTCAGAGATTTCTCTATGGAAGGTATTTTTTATAGATAGTTGAGGGAATGTTTTGCTTCAGCATGGCCTGGAATCTGCAAATATTCAGTAGCACCCAGTCACGTTTTCTTCACCTGCCTAATTAAGAGATTGTGCTTAGCAGTGGCTGTGGCTTCCTAAATCATGTAGGGTATTAAAAAAAACCAAAATAAATTGAGTCTTCAGAAGCCACACAAAATCTAATGGGGAAGAGATGACCGAATTGTTAGTTTCTTGCTTAATACCAGAGAAAACCATGTGAACATGTT
>JAOXXN010000461.1:535830-550008 GCA_026770055.1 Myrmophylax atrothorax | reverse complement strand
ACTTTGTCTCCGTCCACCGTGTGGAGGGATTCTGCCTGGGCAGGACCAGCTCGATTGACAGAGCCTCTAGTGTTAACCAATCAGGTGGCCTTGGCCAAATGCTTATCCCAGTTCTTGAAAGTTCCTTCACCTAGTGCTTTCAGAGTTGTTTTCAACAGTCCATTGCACCTCTCAACCTTTCCAGCAGCAGGTGCATGATGTGGAATGTGATATACCCGTTCAATACCATGCTCCCGTGCCCAAGTGGCCACTAGATTGTTTTTGAAATGAGTCCCATTGTCCGACTCAATGTGATCTGAAGCACCATGCCTCCACAGGACCTGTTTCTCAAGGCCCAAAATGGTATTACGGGCTGTCGCATGTGGTACTGAGTATGTCTCTAACCATCCGGTGGTCACTTCAACCATGGCAATCACGTAGTGTTTACCTTGGCTAGTCTGTGGCAATGTGATGTAGTCAACCTGCCAGGCTTCTCTGTATTTATACTTGTCCCAGCATCCACCATACCATAGGGGCTTCAACCTTTTTGCCTGCTTAATGGCAGCACAGGTTTCACAATCATGGATAATCTGGGAAATAATGTCCATGGTTAAATCCACCCCTCGGTCTCGCGCCCATTTATAAGTCACGTCCCGACCTTGGTGGCCTGAAGCATCATGGGCCCATCGGGCTAGGAACAATTCTCCCTTTTGCTGCCAATCCAGGTCTACTTGTGACACCTCGATCTGTGCAGCTTGGTCTGCCTGTCTGTTATTATCGTGTTCCTCATTAGCTCGACCTTTAGGCACATGGACATCTACATGGCGGACTCTCACATTCAGTGTCTTTACCCTGGCAGCAATGTCTTGCCACAGATCAGCAGCCCAGATGGGTTTGCCTCTACGCCTCCAATTCATTTTCTTCCATTGGTCTAGCCATCCCCACAGACCGTTTGCTATCATCCATGAGTCGGTGTACAAGTAGAGCCTTGGCCATCCCTCTCTTTCTGCGATGTCTAGGGCTAATTGGATGGCTTTGAGTTCTGCGAACTGACTCGATTCACCTGTCCCTTCAGTGGCTTCCGCCACCCATCGGGTGGGACTCCACACAGCTGCTTTCCACTTCCGGCTCTTTCCTACGATGCGGCAAGAACCATCGGTGAAAAGGGCGTAGCGTGTCTCTCCATCTGGCAGCTGATTATATGGTGGAGCTTCTTCAGCGCGACTCACTGACTCCCCCTCTTCTTCCTCCACCAGACTGAAGTCCCCACCTTCGGGCCAATTGGTTATGATTTCTAAAATTCGAGGGCGATTTGAGCTCCCAATTCTAACACATTGCGTAATCAAAGCAATCCATTTGCTCCACGTAGCATCGGTGGCATGATGTGTAGGAATTTAGAAGAGTTTGAGAAGTAAAAACACACAGGCTTCCACATATTTTCCCCATCTGCAAACTCTCATATTATGAGCAACTGCACCTGATCCATCATGCCATACTCTGCACTGTGGCAGTATCGTTAATGCTGTCCGGTATGATCTGGACAGTAGAAAGATATAAATAACTTGAGATCCTGAGAAATTAATGAAGTTTAGAGAAAATCAACCACTAAAGGAACCATCACTGTCAGAAAAAATAAACAAAATGCAATGTGCTTTAAAAACATGTATGTGTTGGCATTGTTCAAAAGAAATGGAAATGGCAGTGAAGTAATTTCCCCATCAGGTAGGAAAATCCCAGTACAAAGCCATTTTTCATAATTCATGTAACAAAGACTAGAGTCTGTGAATAAGGTCATAGTGCACCTTTTCATCTACACATGAAAAAATCAATGTAATGTCAAAAAAACCCCATCAAAACCAAATAAGCAAACAAAAACATTCAAAGCATGATTTATTAATTATTAAATTTAAAAATCCTTGCTTTAAAACCAAAATGAAGTAGCCATTCTGTTAAATAGTGTCAACTTCTTATACAAAAGGAGGTGTCTCCTTCATCAACTCCCTTTTCTTCAAATTCCCTCACAAATCCCAGAGGTATCCTGGAACTTTGTGGGACTTGGTCACACAAGTGTACACTGAATATCACGTATTAATATGACATTTCCTCCTGAATCTGGCATTTCTGCAAAGTGGCGCATTTTCTTTTCAGCACAACCAACCTCTTGTTGAACATCTTGATCTATATATAGCACCTAACTTGTATTCCCTACCTTGAGTATCCTAGCTGTGGCACAGGTCCTGAGGCTTTATCTGCACCTGCTCTTCAGTACAGTTCCCATTCGTACCTGCAGTAGGTTGGTCTTGCTAGCAGTCAAACTCTCACCCAGCTCATACTTTAACCTCAATCGGCAGAAGTGAAAAAGCTAAAGCCTAAGGGTTTTCTTAGCAATTACCACATCAGTCATAAGTGACTTGGCTTAGGGAAGTCCATTTATTGCCAATAAATATACATACATTTAGATACTGATTGTTGGATATTGTTAATCAGAAACCAAAAAACCCCCAAACCACAAACAAGAAAGCATCAATAACACAAATTAAAAAATATTAAAACGCCTTGGAGAAACATCTCTCTTCTCCACTTCAGCAGGTTCAACTTCACTCCCAGTGCTCCTTGCTATGATGCAGGTTACACTCAGTCCTTTCAACACAGAAGGAAGGAGTGGGAGCAGGGATCTGCCATGGTCAGTACACAGTAGTTTCTCTCTGTTGCTGCTTCTTCCTTGTAGCTTTCATTTGGTCAGTGTAGATCCTTGACTGGCTGCAGAATTTTTTTCTCTGTTATGTCATCTACTCTTCCTCATCTGAACTAAGTCCTCCCTCTGCACTTTCTCACTCCTTTGGTAATCTGCTTTTCTATATCTCATTCTCATAGTTTTTACCCTGTTAAATATGTTTCTACTGAGGTGCCATTAGTTTCACTGGTGTAATTTCCTGTGTACTGCAGAGGGTCCCTTTTGAAACCAGTCACATCCAGGACAAAACAACCCTTGGCTTCTTCCTGCTGACACTGTTCCTGCAGCCTCTCACCATGCCCACATTCTGGTCATCTACATCCAACATGTTGCTAGTCAAAATCTAATATCTTCTAGTCATCTTCATACTTTGGAAAGTAGGCTCTGCCTCAGCCTCTCCTGTTAATGTGTGGATAAAAGAAGGGCACCACAGTTCTAAGTATGACTTGGCAAACCAATCTTTTATTCCTTTTCAGAAATAATTCAGAATTCAAATTATAGGGGTTTGTTGTTGTTGTAAAGTTCTAGAAATTTAAGTTAATTTAAAATAAGATACATTTATTGCTGTATGGGGGTTTTTTGACTTTTTTTTCCAGATTCACTGTTGATTTTGTGCACTACTAATCCTGATGCCAAGTTAGAACATAAATTGGCACATTACTCAAAATAAGGTTTGTTTGGAAATGTGGCTGTTTATTCCTTCTATTGATAACATAACCAATAAATCAAAAGAGAAGATAGCAGGCATTTTTTTCTAGGTAAATCTGAAGGCTTGAATCCCACAGTATATGTTTATTTTCAACCTTTCAGTCTCTACAAATTTATCACCATTTCTCTGCATTACTTGTCTGTTCATTTTAATTTGTTCCACTGTTCACGGTAACTTGTTCTACTGTTCATGTTATCTTATTTTCCTGAGTAAGGTGAGGTCAAGTTATTGAATGCTCAGCAGATACGCAGGAAAAGCATCATGTGCTGCCTTCATAATAAGACGGTAAGATTACAACTTCCTCTTCTGATTAAGACAAGCTGAACTCTTGCATTTTGATGAATACCAGATCAAAGTCTAATATATCTTCTCTTGCTGTAAGCTTGAAGTTTTTATATTTTGTAACTGCTGAACCCCTAATACACAATTAATCTGTTTTACTTATACCTGAAACCAAACTACTTTTTCCCCACTGTTCAAAAATTCTGTGACTGTCAATCATAGAAACAACACGTCTAGATAGATTGAAAAACAAAGAACCAAATTATCTACTGTCTTGGGTTGAGCTAGCAAATTGCCAACTGCCCAATACAGATTCAGCTTCCCTCCTTCTAGCTGAGGAAAAAAGGAGAAGGGGATAAAACCCCTTCAAACTAGGTTTATGCTTAAACTAACTACATATATTTATACAGAAAAGAGAAAAATTAAAATACAATATGACATACACTTATGCAAATTAGAAATAACTAGAAATAACTTCCCACTCCCCAGTAAACACAAATTCTACTGTTCTAACTACAAATCACTCCAGAGTCTCAATCCCCAGAAAGACAGACTTAAGCAGAGAGAAAGACTAAGAACAAAGATTTTTACTTCCCTAAGATAACATGGTGGTGAGCCGATGCTGGGCCTGGGCTTCCCCGTCCCTCCTGGGACAACGCAGTGTGTCCTCCCAGGACCACAGCTGTGAAGCAACTGACCCAAGCCACTCCCACACTGGCTCTTACCCCTTTTGAGATGATGTCGTAATATGGTATGGATTACAATACTATTGGCTAGAAGAAGTCAGCTGTCAGCTCAGCCCAGCTCAAGTCAGCCGACGGCCTCAAGCCTACCCTGAAAACCAAAACCTAAATTTAGGCCCACACCTAGCCAAACCCATAACATCTACCTTCAGCTAGTCCAGCCTGCTCAGTCAGCACCTCACTTACTGGCGACACATTACCCTGGTGGACTATCCTTTTAATAGTTCCCCATTCAACACAGAGACTGCTACAAAGCTACTGTCTTAATTTTGAAACTTTGAATGGAATGTGTTTTGAGACTTTCTCCCGTCACAGAATCATAGAATCAGAGAATCAGTTGGGTTGGAAGAGGCCTCTGAGATCACCAAGTCCAACCCTTAATCCAACTCACTTTGATTGCTAGATCATGGCACTAAGTGCCACGTCCAGTCTCACCTATATTCCACAGTCCCTCTTGAGACAATTACCTGAACTGAATACTCTAACCTATTATTAGACTCCTGAGTGATCTAGCTCCAAGTCCTTGAAAAGACATTTGAATTGTATGTTACATAAGTGGCAATACCTGTGTGTCCTGATGGTTTAGCTACAGCAGCATCTCCATCAAAAAAATTTAACCTCCTCAGTCTGCCTTTCCTTTTTTTTTACTAATAGTTATAGAAGAAAATGCTCATTATCCCCCTTTTATGGTCACAGCATTTGTGTACAGTGTTGGATTTCATGACGCAAACCAGTTACTTTGCATTGTGCCTGGTAGTGGGCATCAAAATGAACAGTTTAACATGTTATCTGCCTCCCATATTTTAAGATTACTGGTATTTTGCTTCAGGACTTTTATGTTTAAAAATCTCAGCAGAGGAACATCAGATAGGAAAGCAAAAAAGATTAACTCTGAAGTTCTCATTAAAAACAAATACTGAAATCATGGAAATGAGAAAAATCTTTCTTGCACATTTAGCTGTGCTTATCTACAAAATTACTATAAATACATGCAATATCTAGGAAAAAATAAATTGAAAGCAATTCTGACAGATTTGGGTTGCAATACAAGTAATGGGAGCATCATATCTGTCACAAGTCAACACTTCTTCACTGGTACATGGATTTTCAGCATTAATTTGAAGCAAATTACCGAATGGAATTATGGTGATAAGAAGCATGCTCTTTACTAAAGTAAAGCTCTCATTGTCAGCTATATGGTAAAACATTGTTTTTAGTTGTACTGTAGGTGTCCTCACCTTGAAATGCTTTTTCTACTATTTATTCTACTGTTTGTTCAGAAATTAATACCTTCTAGTTGTACATTTTCATAAAAATTTACATAATTATTTCCAATTACACTGTCAAAACATCAGAAGTTTGTCTGTATACAACCTGTTCTTTTTACTAAAATTCTAGAAAATTCAGTGACAATAGCTGACTTGACCAGAATAGCAGAAGGTTTTAGTAGAGGGGAAAAAGCTGAACACCAAATATTCTTCATTTTTAGAGTCACTATCCAATCCTCCCTTGCTTAGGTTTAGTATGATCTAAACTGTACCAGTCGTACATTGTATGCAATAAATAATTAAATTGTTTAGTTTGTTTTGACCTTTCAATCATTTCAATGGGTTATTCAAAACTTCAGAGTCCCTTTGAAGAGTTACAAAGTAGGAGAGGACTTAATGGTTTTCACTCTTCTTCCTAAAGTAACATAAGGAGTCTTTGCAACCACATTGTGGGGAGAGTGGGTTTGTTTCTTTTTTTTAAGGTAACCACTCTTGGGAACCTTCCCATAAAAATACTGCAGCATGCTGTATCAGTCATAGAATCATAAAGTTTGGAAAACACCTCTAAGATAGTTGAGTCCATAAAATAACAGAAGACTGACAAGTCCACCACTAAAACATGTTTCTAAAAACTATGTCTATACATCTTTTAAATACCTCCAGAGCTGGTGACTTAGCCAACTACCTGGGCAGCCTGTTTCATTGGTTGACAACCTTGTCAGTGAAGAAATTTTCTCAGCTATCCAACACCCTGGGGCAACTTGAGGTTGTCTCCTCTTGTCCTATTCCTTGTTACTACAGAGTGGAGATAGACTTCCACCTTGTTAAAACTTCATTTCTGGTAGTTGTAGAGAGAGATGAGGTCTCCCCTCAGCCTCCTCTTCTCCAGGCTATACAATCCCATCTCCCTCATTTATTCCTCATGAGACTTGTGCTCTAAACCATTCTCTGGCCATGCTCCAGCACCTCAATGTCTTTCTTGCAGTGAGAGGGGCAAACTGAACACAGCATTTGAGGTGTGGCCTCACCACTGCTGAGTACAAGGGGACAGTAAATTCCCCGGTCCTGCTGGCCACACTATTTCTGTCACAAGCTAAGATACTTGTGTATTTTCACACCTATACTCTACCAATAATCACATTTGCAATATGTTTACTATTAAAAAAATTCCCAAACTTTTCCTTTTCAAGAAGATGTTTTGCTTGGTTTACCATGTTAAATATTTTCTATTTGTGAATGTTGCATTTCAATTACACGATGCGGTAATACAACAAAAGCAATCTCATTCCTTTATTAAAAGCTTGCAAATGTAATTAGGTAGTTATTTTAGCCTTATTTATTGGGGGGAGCAGGAGAGGAAGCCTCTACAGATTTATTTACTTAGATTTATGACAAAAATAGCTGCCTTTAATTAGGATGACCTTGGAGAAAATAGTCAAGATTTACCTTTCCGCTTTTCCCTGAGGCTTACTGGTAGGTGCTTGCAAGTGAGAACTAAGGTAAGAAATATCTGATGTGGCAGAAGATTGATAACATTGGTTGTCCCCATATACCCAAGTTGTTGGATGCAGGTGCTTAATACACCTTGCTGACACATGTGCAGTAGGTCAACCCTTCAAAGGGTCGCATTTGCTTTGTAAATTTATGACCAGGACTTTTGAATCTAACTCCAGTTAGCCTGCAGGGGTCCCTTAATTCCAGTCAGGAGCTGGAAAGGATGACAGAATCATGGTATCATATAGCTGTTAAGGTTGGAAAAGACCTCTGCAATTGTCAAGTTCAACTGTTAACACTGTCATGTTCAGCTCTAAACCATGCCCCCAGGTGCCACACCCACATTTTATTAATACTTCCAGAGAGGTGAGTCAACCACTTGCCTGGACAGCCTGTTCCAAACCTTTTCCACTCTTTCAGTGAGGGAATTGTCCTAATATCCAATCCAAACTTCCCATGGTGCAACTTAGAATCATAGAATTAGAGAGTGGCCTGGGCTGGAAGGGACCTTAAAGATCGTCTAGTTCCAACCTTCCTGGCATGGACAGAGACACCTTCCTCTAGACCAGGTTATTCAGAGCTCCATCCAACCTGGTCTTGAACATTTCCAGGAATGGGACATCCACAACTTCTCTTTGCAACATGTTCTCATGCCTCACCATCCTCTCAGTAAAGATTTTTTTCCTAATATCTAATCTAAACCAAACCTATTCTCCTTCAGTTTGAAGTCATTCCTCCTTGTTCTGTCACTATGTGTTCTTGTAAACAGTCTCCATCTTCCTTGTAGACCTTGTTGTACTGGAAGGCCTCTGGAAGAGATGTTTGGATGTGACTTCACCATTGCTCTGTACAACTTATTCCAATGCCCAATCATCATTTCAGTGCAAAAATTTTTCCTGATATCTATTTTGAACCTCCACTGGTGCAACTTTAAGGCCATTTCCTCTCATCCTTTTGCTTGCAATATGGCAGAATAGACTGATACCACAACCTTTCAGGTAGTTGTAGAGAGCGATGTGGTCCTCCGTTCCCTGAGTCAGTCCTCATAAGACTTGTGCTCCAGATCCTTCACCAGCTCCATCGCACTTCTTTGGAAAAGCTCCAGGACCTCAATGTCTTTCTTGCAGTGAGGGGCCCAGAGCTGAATATAGGATTCAAGGTGCAGGCTCACCAGTGCCAAGTACAGAGAAATAATCACTTCTCTGGTCTGGCTGGCCACACTAGATCTGATGCAAGACAGAATGTCATTGGCCTTCTTGGTCACCTGGGCACACTGCTGCCTCATGTTTAGCCAGGTGTCAACCAGCACCCCCAAGTGCCTTTCTGCAGAGCTGCTGTCAAGCCATTCTTCCCTGTGCTTGTAGCACTGCATGGAGTTGTTGACGCAAGGGCAGGACCCGGCACTTTGCCTTGTTGAACTACATGTGTCTGTCCTCAGCTCATTGATCTGGTCTGTCCAGATCCATCTGTAGAGCCTTCATGCCCTCCAGCAGGTCAACACTCCCACCCATCTTGATGTTGTCTATGAATTCCCATTACTAAAAATGCACTCAATTACCTAGTGCAAATCATTAATAAAGATGTTAAATAGGACATCTGGCACTGTGCCCTGGAGAACCCCACTAGTGACCAGCCATAACTAGCTGTAGCACCATTCAGCACCACCCTCTGAGTGCAGCCATCCCACCCATTTTCAACCCAGAAAAGAATGCCTACCTAAGCTGCAAAATACCCAGTTTCACTAGGAGAATGAGGTGGGAAATTGTGTCAAATGCTTTACAGAGGTCAAGTGTAAACCATGCTGGCTGTGCCTGAGCCCCTGGTTGTCCTGAATATGTTGTGTGATGGCATTTGGGATGATCTACTCCACAACATTCCCCAGTACCAAGGTTAGGCTGCCAGGTATGTAGTTCCCTGGATCACCCTTTTGACCCTTCTTAAGGCAGAAGTTCCATTCACTAATTTGCAGACAAATGTGACTCTCTAGTAACCAGGGTGTCTCATAAATGATTGAAAGTGGCTTGGCAGACTTTTTTGTCAGTTCCCTCATTATTCTAATGTTAATCTCATCTGGGCCCATAGAGTTGTGAATGTCTAATTGGCATAGCAGGTCACTAACCATTTCTTCATGGATTACAGGAGCTTCAGTCAGCTCCATGTTGCTAGTTTTCAAATCTGGGAGCTAGGTACCCTGAGGAGAACTGGTCTTGGCAGTAAAGACTGAGGCAAAGAAGGCATTAAGAACCCAAACTTTTCCTTATCCTCTAACACTGTGCTACCTGTTGCATCCAGCAAAGCATGGTGACTCTCCTTAGCCCTCCTTTTGTTGCCAGTGTATTTATAGTTTGTGAGTTTTTTTTGGTTTGGTTTGGTTTGGTTTGGGGTTTTTTTGTTGTTGTTTTTGGGGTGTTTTTTTTGCTTTTTAGTGTCTTTAAGCACAGTGGTCAAATTAAGTTCTGGTTGGATCTGGTCCTGCTAATTTTCTCACTGCATAACTGCATCATCTTGTAGTCCCTCCAAGTTTCCTGCCCTTCCTTCCAGAGATGACATGCTCTTTTTTCCTCCTGACTTGCAGCTTAAGTCCTCTGTTTAAACAGGATGATATTTTTCTCCAGTGACTTGTCTTATGGCATATGGGGACAGCCTGCTGCTGGATCATTAAGATATCCTTCTTAAAGCACATCTAACCTTCCTGGACTCTTTTTTTCTTCAGGACTGACTATAAGGGACTCTGTCACTTAAACAGGACAAAATCTTGTCACATTTCTTGTATAACTTGCCTTACATACAGACACATGTATAAAAGAGAACTTAAAATCATACCTGTAAGATCTGATTCAGAGTATAAATTCTGTGCATTTAATGTGGATGGATGCCTTGTGGCAATGTACAGACAAAAGAAAGCAAAAAAAAATTCACACATTTGTAAATGAATAATAGATTGTTTCTCTCATATTCTTGGAGACTTTACATCTAGGGAAAACTCTGTAAAGCTTAAGGTTATAAATGAAACATATTTTTAACAGGAGAAGTTGTCTTGATTCAGTAAAAGACTTAATTTGTCATTAAGTAAAGAGTATGCTTACTAAGACTGGATGACATGTTACAGATGGTAGCGGAGCAGTCTAAGTAACATAATGTTCCTAAAAGGAGTATCCTCAGAAATGTTCATGCATTTGTGACATAATGAAACTTCATGGAGTTAAACACTGCACTGATTCTTCCAAAATATCAGATATGATAAAATACTAAGAGAGAGAAAAAAGACCCAAGTTCAGTTCACCCTGACAAGTATCATTCCAATAAATGTATTCTTGGGAAAAGTGCTTTGAAAAGAAAAAGGGCCTGACAGTTGCAAGTCAGTATGGTTATGGCTGAGTGTATATTACCTTGTTTTTATGTATTAGCTTATAAAAATCTATGGAACTGGAAACATGAAAGACTTTGAAAATTTATATTTATAATACACACTTCTAACTAAGCCAGAAAGAGACCACAGAATATAAATTTTCCACTGGAAAGTTTTGCATGCTAGCAACAGGTTTTCTTTTCAACTTAAAGTTCATCACTAGTTGTAGTGAAATTATCAGCATCAGATTCCTATTGCAGCAAGCAGTAACATTTCTGCTTCAGAAAAAGAAGCCTTTAATTCTAAGACCAATTTTGATACTGATGTTTAAAAATATAACATTTCTACTACTTAAGAAAAAGTTTATAGTAGAAAGAAATTCTCAGAACATTATTTTCCTTTCAGATGATGCTTTTATAAAGAGGTCTTGAAAACAGTCATAACTCCATACAAACCACTATGGGCTTTTTCAGGGCCTCAGTACACACAGTTTTCAGTATTGTTTTTTCTTCTTGTTGACACAAGATTACATAAGAACCATTATAAAGCAGCTAATCCACTCTAAAAGCTTCTCACACCCATCTGTTACAAAAATTATTGGGGTGTTGAAATTTTGGAACTGAAAATTATCTGGAAGAGAACAGAAACCTGTGAAGTCCCGAGAGAAGCACCCTTTCATCAAACATGTCTGCATCAACTTGTAGTGGGAGAGGAAAGTAAGAAAAGGTTTAGAAAGTGTAATTAAGAAATGCGCTTATACTCCTTCAAGGAAATCACAGATTGAAATAACTAGTATTGTATCAATCATCCTGGACATTTATAACAGTAACATAATATCCTCATCTGTTTTCCTACGTAATATTGCTTAACTGGCATAATAAATACTGTCATTCTGTGTACGAACAGGAAAGTGCAATCCTTTGTTCTGTGCATGATTGCATTTACACATTCTAGAACTATGAAATATTTACAAAGTGAAGGTTAAATCAATACATATTTAAAATTTGAACTCCTGTCTCTTGGGGCTCACATGATCTTGATTTAATGAAGTAAAAGGAGAGAGAATGTTGACACACAGAAAAAAAGTGTTTTCATTCCCCTTTATTGTATATAGAGAGGGTGTTAAAGTAGAATTTGCTGGTGGTTCCTCCTGTGGTTAAGTATTACACCTCTTTTGTTCAGACTATTATTTGAATTGTTTAATTTGTAAAACATAGAAACTAACTACTAAGCAGAAGAGAAGGAAAAAATGAGACACAATCCACAGAAAAGAACGACACAATTGCTTAATCAGTGCAATTGTGTAACCAGCTATAATTATTAGTGAATTTAATATATAAACCATTATTTGGGCTAAAAGAAGAAATAAATTTAATTTACCAGAGTTTTCTGTAGACCATGAAAAAAGAAAAAACCAGAAATCACAAAAAGAAACCCCAAACCCCAAACCAAACTAAAACCCAACCCAACCCTTTCCCTCCCAAACAAACAAACAAAAAACCAGCCCCTGCCATGTGAAGCCAATGTGAAGTATGTAAGTAAAAGAGTATGTATTTATGAATGAATTGTCTTCTCTTTTTGCTTGGGTACTTGGACTCATAAATTAAATCAGCATATATTGTTGTCACACACACACATTTTTCTGATCAACTCCATAGAAAGATAAGAATATACTCATTGCTATTCACTAAAGGCTCACTTCATCAGTGCAAGGATGGCTAGCTTTGTGTTTTAATTTTGAATACATCCAGATGAGGTATTCAAAATATATAATTTATTCGATAAATCTAAGGTGTATATTTGTGTTTACAACTTTTTCTGCAAAGACTTCAGTTTTTCTGAATACAATTTTTCAATTATCAGGAATTGTTTACGATTATATATAAACAACTTTCAGAATCAGTTGTTCACCAGCTATTAGCTTCCACAATATATTTTTACCATTTGCTCATTCCTACCAATTACGCTTGGAGTATAACAAAATATGCTACAGCTCTGCTCTTCAGTTGTATTAAATGACACTTAGATAAACCAGAAGAAGGATTTCAGAGTGATTTTTAAAACCCATTTAAACACTTACTAATCATTATTTTTTGCACACTAATTTGGAATCTCCTAGTGTGGAGGCAAGAAAACCGCTCATCCTTTTTTTTTTCTTAGTTCCTACCAGCAGTTGAAATTGATAACAGGTAAAATGCAGAAGGTCTAACTAACATGTTTGATTTAATTTACTCTACTTCGAACCAGAGTACCTGCGGTATAAGTTTCACGAAGACAAGTCCTGGATTCTACACTTGGGACAGGAGAACCTTGATATATGCACAGACTGGGGACGGAGAAGCTGCAGAGCAGCCAGGCAGAAAGGACCCTAAGGGTCCTGGTTGATGGCAAGTTGAATATGAGTCAGCAGTGCCCTCACAGCCAGGAGGACCAATCGTGTCCTGGGGGGCATCAGGCAAGGCATCACCAGCTCATCAAGGGAGGGGATTGTCCTGCTCTGCTCTGCACTGAGGCAGCCTCACCTTGAATATTGTGTGCATTTCTGGGTGCCACAATATAAGGAAGATATTAAGCTCTTAGAAAGTGTACAAAGGAGGGCAATAAAGATGGTGAAGGGCCTTGAGGATAAGTTGTGTAAGGAGTGGCTGAGGGTACTTTGTCTTTTCAGCCTGGAGGAGACAGAGAGGTGACCTCATTGCAGTTTCCAACTTCCTTGTGAGGGGAAGAGGAGGGGCAGGCACTGATCTCTTCTCTGTGATGACCAGTGACAGGACACAAAAAATGTCATGAAGCTTTGCCAGGGGAGGTTTAGGTTAGAGATCAGGAAAAGGTTCGTCATCCAAAGGGTGGTTGGGCACTAGAACAGGCTGCCCAGGGAAGTGGTCACAGAACCAAGCCTGACAGAGCTCAAGAAACATTTGGAAAATGTTCTCAGGCACAAGGTATGACTCCTGGGGTGGTCCTGTGTGAACCTGGAGCTGGACTTGATGATCCTTCTGGGTCCCTACCAACCCAGGATATTTTATGATTCTGTGATTCTAAGTGTTTCCTGTTCTGAAGTTACTAGTTAGGTTGCTAACTAGATTCAAACAATTTTTTATTTCTTTTAGACAATGCATAGGGCTTCTCATGGGCTTGAAATTTACCTGGTAGGACATAACTTGCTTGCTATTGTGAGTGAAGAACACATACAGCAGAGAATAATTGATTGAAGCTAATTGAGGGGAGTAATTTCCAAGTACTGTTGGGGAAGCAAGGTATTAAGTGTCCATAACTGCTGAGAAACACACTATTGCCCATCAATGATTTCCCAACACAAGCATTTTCCTCTTCAGAGCTGTCCCTCAGACATGACAGCAAAACTGCTGGCAGCTATAACAGCAGCTGCATTCATCCTCTGACACCTTCTCCAGCTGTATCGCAGCCTTTATGTTCAAAACCTGTCAACAGCTCTCCTCTCTTCCAACTCAAGCAAAATCCACAGATCAAACACCTCTCTATTTTCTTTCTTTACCTCAGATTTTCTGTTTAAGCAGCTCTAATTATTCCATGGAATTTGGTAAGTGTCTATTTATGAAAAAAGTTTGGCATGCCAAATGTTAAGGCTTTAGCTAGGCCTA
>JAOXXN010000461.1:510660-522737 GCA_026770055.1 Myrmophylax atrothorax | reverse complement strand
GGGATAAAGGAAAAAAACCATAGAAACTCAAACTGGTTTATTCTTCAACTAACTAGATATATATTTATACAGAAAAGAGAAAATTAAAAGCAAACTACAACATAAAACACACTTACACAAGTTAGAAATAACAAGAAATAACTCCCCACACCCCATCGAACACAAATCCCACCATGCTAACTACAAATTACTCCAGAGAACTCAATCCCCAGAGAGAGAGACTTAAGCAGAAAACTAAGAAAAAATGTTTTACTTCCCTAAGATAATATGGTGGTAAACTGGTGCTCTGGGCCTGGTCTTCTTGTCCCTCCTGGGACGGAGAAGTGCTTCCTTCTGAGACAACAGCTACGAAGGAACTGACCAAGCCACTCCCACACTGGCTCTTACACTTTGAGTTGATGTCGGAATATGGTATGGAACACTATTGGCTAGGAGAAGTCAGCTGTCAGATAGCTCAGGCCAATTCAGTTGACAGTCCCAGGCCTAATCTGAAATCTAAAGCCTAAAACCTAGCTAACCCCACAATGAAGTACATATGAAAACTGGCAGTTTGAGACTACCAGAACACAAAGAGAGCCAAAGCAAAGCTCCCAGGCTACTGAAACTCATACTGTTTGAATCCCAACTAGTGGTAGGTAGAGGTGCTTTATTTCCCTCAAGATCTTAAAAGTGCTATAGACAAGACAAAGGATGAAAGAATTGTTTTCTTCTTTTTTTTTTAACAAATGGAGAACTGCAGAAAGAATACCTGTCTTTTCTTCACAGCATATTACTTACAATGTAAGGAAGGTTACTGCAGGATCTCAGATGTGTTCTTCCTTTAGAATGTGCCATAATGTTTTTTTCTCCATTTTTTTATTTTTGTTTGACGACTTCCTTGCAGTTGCCAGATAACAAAGCATTTCTATCTGATGTAGCAAAGTAAGGTGGGAAATCATTTCCTCCTGATATTTCTGAGTTGCTGCTGAATCTATGCCCTCCTGGACACAAATGTCACTGCTTAGGCTGGGAAGCAAATGCAGACTTCTATACAATCATTTCATGCCTCAGTTCTGCTTGATTTTTCATGGTCTTTGAACCCTAATTTAACTGTGAAGTTTACTTAATTAGACTTTGGACTTTGATATTGCCTTTAAAGAGTGTGTTTGTGTTTTGATTTGTTATTTAAGCTTGTCTTTCAAGGGTAATGAAGAAAATCAGGACTAAACTGAGTGACTAACCATAGCAGAGGAAGCTTCTTCCCCATTCCATTCATCTTAACCTCATTAAATATTTTCTTGTTTGAGGGCTTACAGCTTTTATTCTGTGTAGGGTGCTAATGTTGTGGTGATATGTCTCATCCAAAGAAGTTATTTCAATGAAATACAGACTTCAGAAATTGCCAAGTTATCTCTAAATCTAAGTTCGGTACTCAATCAAAAAGAACTTAATAAAATAATGAATTCCTGAAATCCACAAATTGTAAATCAAATAATAACTTATATTTCTGCACAGCAAAGGTAAGTAAAAGTTACATGCCCATCAGAAAAAAACCCAAAAACATAAATCCAGACTTTTGGAATAAATACAAATTCTCTCATCATCTCTAATTGTCACTTGCAGTAGATGTCAAACTAACAGAGTAGCAGTTTCCTTATTTGATTCACCATGAAATTAAACTGAACTGACAATTTTTATTTTCACCTGGCAAATTCTTTCGACACTATTTAAATCTAGCTAATCAAGTACAGTTTTCTGCTGCACACACTCATCTCTCCTACCACACCTCTGATTTGCATTATCCCACATTCACAGCTTCCTCTGACAGCCTGGCATTGAATTACATTTGCAGTCTTGTAAGGTGTAAAGGAATGTATGGACATAGTTAGCAAAACCACCAGTGAATGTATAAAGTCACAGAGCTCTTCTGAAAATGATGGGCAGGAAGAAAAAATAAAAGTTTTAGAAGTATGGAAAGCAAATCAAGCATGCAGACAAAATCTCTATTGTCTTTGAATGCAACCAAACCTAATTTTTTTTTTAGTAGGTAAGTACTGTATTATTGTTAATACTTTGCTAGTCAGAAACATAGAAAGCAATAATTGATATCTAAAATGGCTCATATCCCTTCTTGTGTTAAACATCTCAGGTGCAGTATACCTATAAACAAAATGAATTTGAGGTCAGATTACATACAAGGATACCTCTTATTTAGGTGAGCTGAAAAACCCAACTCTGACAGCTCTGGTTGTAACAACTTAAGTTGCCTGTATAGAGCTGGGTCTGATTATCCATAAATATTTTGTGTCAATAAGTAATTCAGAATTTGAAATCAAAAAAATAGTCCAGTCATCACAGCTCTGTCCAAAACAGGAGAAGGGGACTGTGAAAGAAAATATGGATGTGAGAGATATTTGACCTCTTGTACTCAGCTGTAAAATAAAGCTTCTCTCCTTTTGACATTGACAGCAGAGGCTGCAATGCCTGTTGTAGATTATGAGAAGGACTCTGTGTGTACTTCTCTGTAAACTCATAAAAGGTGATTATGCTGGGGAGCAACCTGCTGGGGAACAACTTGAAGACTCTGTTTCCTTCTTTCTAGGACAGGAGAGACACACAGCATCAGAGAGCAAAATATTTCTTCCACCACTCCCTGTCACACACCCCTGCTACCAGTGAAAGGAGAGAGTGAAAGTTTCCTGCGCTGCAATTTCTTTGCAGTTCCCCCGCAGTGAGGCACCATGTTGTAGATTGTGCTCTTAATGGAGAACCTGTCTTAGTCACTTTGACTTAGCAACTGCCTTCTTGGCAAATTTTGTCCAAAGACAAACGGTTCTCTTGAGTGAAAGACTCAAAGGGATTATTTAGCTGTTCTTTTTCCTCACTAGAGAAACACAGATATACTTACTGTGGCTCACCTAAAGTGCATTTTTTCTTTACACTATTCCTTCAAATCTACAAGGTTTCTTCTGTTAGAAACAGCCTGGCATGCTTAAGTTTTCCTTCTAATGAGGTAAAGAGTAAAGAGTCAGTGGAATAATATGATTTGACAGAGAATTTACATTAGATCAAGGAGAAAAGTTTCATTTGTCTTTGGACAGGATGGACAAAGAATTCATTCCCTTTATCAATCCAGAAGTTACAAATACAATTTCATAACAACTCTGCCTGTAATCTCAATGCTATTCCAGAAAGAAAACTGAGTCCAAAACATGTTGTGGACATATGCTTGACTATTTTGAGGGGAGAATTTTTCAGGTTTTTAAGATATGCATATTCTGCCTCACAGTCTGCATACAAGCTCTTAATAGCTTCACACATTTCCCATTCATTCACCTGTCTTCTTTACAGGTTTTTTTTAATTCTAGCAAAGAAAACAATTCACCTCAACTCAGTAAGTTGTGAACACTTTTTTCCTCCAAGCCTGTCAAATTGCTTCAGATAAAATCACAAGAGTCTGTTGATTCCAACATTTCCTAACTGCACTGATTTCCTTTCCAGGAATTTTTTCAATGTCTTCTGTCTCTCTCCATCAACTTTCTGTGCATCTGTTCCTTATTTTTGGGAAATCCAAATCCTTATATACCAATGCAATAGAAGTGGCCTTCTTACACATTATTTTATTTTAATAAACTGTAGTGTACTTAACTAATCTCACCAGAATTTCAATTTTATATTCCAAAAAATAAAGAAACTTATTTAGTCTTGTTTCCAAGGCAGAAACTGAAAACTATGGGAATGGCCTGCAGAATGAAACATAAACAGGAGCCAGCAACCTTGGGTCTAAGAACACTGCAAAACCTCCAAGGGCTGTGTGTGCTGAGGAAGAAGAGAATGATGAAGAGAGGGTCCCACTGACCCCAGACTCAAACCCTAAGGGGGCGGAACAGGGGTGGGAAAAACGTTGACCTGGAGAAGTGTAAAGTAATGATTGGATGGATCATATTATAAAAGCCATGGAAATCAGAGCTTGCCCACATGTCGATATGTATTCCTGTGTGCCCTTGGCTTGATATTAAAGGCCTTTTACTTTTTATCTTATCCCACACTAACTTGGCTCAAAGTCCTGCTTTGTTGGGGTCTCTCATGGCATCAAAATTATTAAGAATAGGGAAAGGTTAAACAAATTAAATTCTGTGTTTAAAAAAAAAAAAAAAGAAAAAAGCCACCAAATATAACATGAAGGTTTTGTTCCCTGTACTCCAGGGAAATTTTGTCACCTGTACTGTACTACTGGTGTTAGGGAAGAAATGTTCTGTTACTAAGACATGGACACCTCAAGAAGACAGTGTCATCTAGTACTGGACAATGAAATGGACAGTGAGCTGGAAAAGTAAAAAGTTGTATGTAGTTTCAAACTACTCCAGATACTGAAACATGGCATGATTCAAGCAACAAAAGGAGGCTGCACCCAACACACAAGACTAAGAATTCAAATCTAAGTTTTCCGAGTGAGGTTGGCATACTAGTATGTATGACTTCCCTTTTAAAGAATTTGAATAATCAACAACACACGATCACACTTTTCAACAACAAAAAGATAGTTTATCATTTAAGTCTGAGTGGAGCGCACATGGAAGATTCCATTTTTGTGTCCTAAGAAAGTAAGAGATGAGGAGTTTATCTTCATTTATTTCACCAAATATCATATTGAATTATTATCTGTAGATGTTAACTCTCTACCATTACAAGAGTAGGGGTGTCATTGTAACTTATTCAATACTGCTAAATCAATTAAGCAAAAAGAAGTTTGTAATGGGAATAACTCTAATAATGCCTTGATCTACTAAAATGTAGAGTGTCCAGTTTATTCATGTTCTAAATTTATTAGTGGTCCCCACAAAATTCTTACTTCTAAACTGCAGAAATATGCATTTAATGGATTGACTGTTGCATAACAACTGGCTGGATGGCCATGTCCAAAAAGTTACAATCTGTTGCTCAAAGCCCAGCTGGAATCCAAAAACAAGTAGTGTTGCTCAAGGATCCAATACTATTTGAGACTTTCATAAATGACATGGCAAATGGGATTGACTGTACCCTCATCAAGTTTACAGAAGGCACCAAGCTGAGTGATGGAGTTGATTCACTTGAGGGAAGGGACCATCCAGAGGGACCTTGACAGGCTTGAGGAGTGGGTCCATGGTCTGTGGAGACCACATTGTATTTTTTCAGCGTATGAAGGGGGCTTATAAGAAAGACAAAACCAGACTTTTTACCAGGTCCTTTTGTGATAGCAGAAAGGGTATTGATAAATTTAGACAGGTTACAAGGAAGAGGATGGTTAGCTACTGAAACAGTTTGCTGAGAGAAGTTGTGGAAGCCCTACCACTGAAAGTGGATTGTAGTTAATAGTCAGGTTGTCATTCATAGTTAGGTTGGACAGGGCTTTCAGCAACCTGACCTGGTGAAAGATGTCCCTGACCACAGTAGTGGGGTTAGACTAAGGTCCCTTGTAACGCAAATCATTCTATAATTCTGTAATTCATGTAACTCAGTACTGTTACATTATAAGGGCCTATATGGTCTATAGTGTTTGTATTTCTTAAGTAGAAATAAGCAAATGAAAATACTCTGTTCCAATAATGAGAAGTAAAGTTGCCCAATTGGACACAAGGTTAAAAAAAAACAGAGATAAAAGTGAGCAAAGGTGTCAGGAAACAATAAGTCTGAGAAGGGAAGCAAAGAATTCCTGAAACCAGTTCTATTCTCGTATGTCACTGACAATGTTAGCAATTAAGTTTCCACAGTGTTGCTTTTCTTTTTGTTTGTTTGGTTGGGTTTTTTTTTAATCGTGCAGGCGCTGTGCTTTTTTTCCTACTTACAGAGTATATTCCTCAGGGATAATTTGGGCACTGAGGCTAATTTTATATTTTTACAGAACATAAGAGGCTTTAAAGGAAAGTAAAAAAAATACCAAAAAAAAACCCTAATAAAAAGGGAAGTAATCTTTAAAATTCCTATTGATGCCTGTTATTGAGACAAAAAAATATGTATTTGGCACTTTAAGAAACAAATTATGACATGTTTTATGTAATCCTTCCTTAGAGATTCAATTTTCATTGAAAGCACTTTTGATGGATAAAAATCCTCTATGAGCCTTACATCAGGAGTCATATGATTCAAGGCAAAAGAAAGAAATATTGATTGCATTTTTTTTTTCTGTCAGGAGCACCATGACAAATATAAATTTTAAATGTAAGATACAGCTGCATCAAACAAAACTGGCAACAAGACTTCCTGCGATTAACCCAATAAATTCATAACTCAGTCTTAATTATAATGCCATTAGCTAGCATTAACTTGAGATGCAATTCCAAGATGTAAAAAGATGTTTCTGTCCTCCCACAGACTACTCCTGTTTCTTCTTTGTTTGTTTAGATGTTTTTTTTCGTTTGGGTTTGGGTTTTTTTCTGGTTGCTTTTTTGTTCCTTTGTTTTGGTTGATTGGTTGGGGGGGATTGTTGTTTTGGTTTGGTTTGGTTTGGTTTGGTTTGGTTTGGTTTGGTTTGGTTTGGTTTGGTTTGGCTTGGTTTGGTTTGGTTTGGTTGGGTTTGGTTTGGTTTGGTTTGGTTTGGCTTGGTTTGGTTTGGTTTGGTTTGGTTTGTGGGGTCTTGGGTAGTGGGGCTTAAGAGAGTTGCTTGCCATTTTGTGAGGGGTTTGGGGGTGTTTAATTTGCATCTATTCTCTTAGCCACTGTACAATGTGATCCCAATGACTGTTAGCCGCACACCCAGGAAAACATAGTTGGAGAGGAATTGTGTAAATTATCTTCATCTATCAAGGTCATTTTAAGTTCACCTTAAAATGCAACATCTATTTTCATTTTTATTGCAAAAAAGATTTAGGGAATAAGGAACGAAGAATGCAAAAAACATTATTTCAAAGTGAAAGCCTTCTTGGACTCAAAATCACATATAGCTATTTAAACTTTCAGTCAAAGACAACCTTTTCAGCAGCAAGTGATATATGTGAGCAAGGCAAAAAGGATATTTGAGTCAACATTCACTGCAATACTGAAAAGACAGTTATGTACATGTTGATATAATGTCTTGCCTCAAAATTGCTTTATTTTTCTGTCTCACAAGAGGTGTGGTGTCTGACTCACATTTCAAACACACTTTCACAAGGTAACAGGATTGTCTAAACAATATTCAACTGACAGTACTTCTTTAATCATCAAAAATTAATAAGCTGGCTATGCTGATAAAACACAATGCCTGGCACGTTGCAGAACATAAAGGAACATGTCTTTAAAGAAGACTTGTACCTTTGAACAGAGACTTTTTTTACAGTGTTTCCGAACAATGTAATAGCTGCAACAATAATAATAACAATAAAAAGGACAGAAAAAGCTTTTTAAAAGTGTTAATTAAAGCTTATATGTGAATGAGGAAAAATTGACTTCAAAGTGAAAGCCAGTATTTAACAAATTGGTATTAAAGAATAAACAAGCATATTTTAAAATGTGTGTTCCTCTTCATGTTTGTACCTCTCAAGTATTTTAAATTACCTTCCCCCCTTTTTCTAGGTCCTTATTTTTCAACAAAAACATATGGAAGTGAAGGAGCTAACAAATGTTTGCACTCATATGGGAGACTGGAATGTAGTTTGGTAGTCCATCACAACCACAGCAGACTGATGGGGTTTTTTAATGGAAGAATATCCATGTTTTAGTTACAGTGGCCGGAACCAGTTTATCACTGTGTGGATATAACCAAAACTGTGTATTCTACACCCTCTACATCATTTCTTGTGAACTATTAGTAATGGATCACTTGCAGCAGCTGTCTAGGGCACAGCTGACGCCTCAGGCTACAAGCTGGGTGTTAGAGAACCCTGAGGGGCACAGGAATGGTTCTGTCTTCACACTAGTCACTCAGCTGTGATAACTCCCCTATGAAGAGGCAGTAGCACCTTCACACCCAGCCTGAGGGGTCATGTCTACTAATGGACTACCAAAGATTCCAAAAATATCCCATGACTCACAGAGGTAAATCATCCATTATGGAACTCTGCGCCCAGGGGGAGGTACTGGGCATTCCCATCTGAATGTGAGGGTATATAATGTTGGGGTTTGAGGCCTTTCGGTAACACTCTTCAGATCCAGAGGAGGACCAGAACCTAAACAGGACTGTGACTGCCGCTCTCAAACAGACTGTGACCATCATCCTCACCAATAGGTTTTCCTTTCCTTTTACTTTGGACCCAGGGGAATCATGTGGCACTCAGCACAGGGGCTAATGAACATCATTCTCTTTGTGCCCCAGGGTGCTGGGTTATACATCTGGTTTTGTGGGATAAAACCAGTGTTTCTCTGTATCATTGTGTTTATTGCAATCTTTTTAAGTAAATTGTAACTCTGACTTCTAATCTGTCTTGAGCTGAGTTCCTTTCTCCCACCAGTTTAGCCTTAAACCAGAATAAACTGTCACACAATAGGATGGGCATTGAAATTAAGTTTAGTATACTAAACCAGAGAGATGTAGCATACAATATTCTAGTTAGTGGCTGCTATAACAGATAAAGACTTTGTATCAATCATGGTAAAAACGAGCTCAAAAATATCTACACATTTGAAATGACAATTGAAATATCAGAATCATCAGAATGATTATTTCACCAAAAAAAATCAAGTGTTTGTCTAAGAGTTTAAAACCCACTCACTACAACCTTCTCAAAACCTGTAATTGTACATCCAGAGTTTTCTGTTGTTATTTCCAGGGCCCATTGCATGGACTGAGACTATTTGTCAAACCCTTTTCAGATAGCAGTCTGCAAAAACAAGATAATGTTACACAATTTTGTTTGGAAAATAGGTGTTTTGCTAGAAGAGTACACTAAATTAACTGAAGAGTTAACAATCCTCTAATTTGCTTTATGATACTTTTCTCAGCCTTATAACAAAGCTGAAAGAAAAAATTAGAGTGAAAACAGGTGGCATAATATGTCTGTTTTCAGTTGTTCCTCAGCTGGGAACACTATAGAGATATTCAAAAGCTGCCTGGACACAACCCTGAGTGACATGGTCTAGGACACCCTGCCTGAGCAAGAAGGTTGGACTAGATGATGTCAGCAGTCCCTGAACCTTAGCTGTTCTGTGATTCTGTGATTCTGTGATTCTATGAAAATGATTTCACTGTTGACAGCAGGGACAGGAGAGACAGACCTCCTCACCCTGAGGTCTGCTCATGTTTTCTGAATACACTCAATGACTATGAGGTAATAATTGTGTGACAGTAAGAAGAGTCCTGCGAATATTGATCTCTGTGTTTAGCATGGTCTTGTTAACTTGGTGTCATGACAAAATTTGAACTGTTGGTGTAAGCCCCTCATTTGCAGTTCTAATATGTATTCAAGATAAGTCTTACACAAACTTGTAAGATTAAGAAGACAAAGGCCTTTTAAATGGTCATTTTATGTGAGCTAAGTGCAGGGTGAAGCCTTCAGTTCATACTTCATGGAGACTTTCACAAAATCATCTCAGGGCCATCTTTCATACCTGTTACAATATTGGTTCATTAAAATTCTCAGTGCGGCACTGAATGGGGTTGACACATCACATGTCTGACATACAGATAACCAGACCTCAGGAAGGTGAAACAAGTTTTCCGAATCTGTACTGTTCACTTGATTGATTCCATCTTAGAAGCCATGTGATGCTGCAGCCCATGTTTTCTACATGGGCTGCAGCTGTCATGCAAATATGACCTGATAATACATTGTCAGAAGTGCTCCAGAGAGCTTACAGCAATCTAAAATCTTTTTCATGGAGTGTAAAGTTACATCTGAAATATGAATACTTGATAAGCAGTTCCTCTTTTTCAGTCTGTCCTTTTCATTTTCAGAAAGTTAATCTTCTCTGCTCCACTCAATCCTATGTCAAAATGAGCTGAATCCTGTGTCAAAATGAGCTGACTCCTCAGAAATGCATCAGGCGGCCCCATATCACTGAGCGTCCAGGGGTTTAGCCACCCATCCCCAGACAGTGGCATGGATGGGAGTAGCAGTGTGTTGTGCTGGTCAGTCCCTTTCAAGGAGATGGACTTTCAGGTATCAGGATAAAAATTCTCTTGAACTCAGTTCTACTTCTCTCTGGTCCTTAGGTTTTGGCTCAGGTACAGGATGTAAACAATTTTTCCTCTTGAATAGGTGTTGTGAGCAGGTGAGCTGTGCTTTGTACGCAACCTATTTTTCCCACGTAACCTCATACATAATCTCAGTATACACCACAACAATTTCAGGCAATGACAACTTTCATGGATTATCACAGCTGTGCACTGTTACACCTCCAGCTCTCAGCAGTTTGCTGTCTGTCTGTTCCCACACTGTCAAGGATGACCTTATCTTCCACAGCACACCAATCAAATGTGTACAATAGTTCTAGCTGTCTCTGCTATTTATACTGAAATAACACAACAAGCTATTATATCAGTTTCTACATTCACATACAAAAATGTCAAGGCACAGCACTTTATGTGGCCTACCATTTGCCATTCACTAGCCTCTCCTGCATAAATCACTCCTGAATTTAATGCAGTAGCAATTTTATTTCTGTGTGAGAAAAGGTTTGCCCCAGCATCTCAGGAGGTATACCTGGTATCTCACAATTACTGATGCAGCAGATGTTGATCCCTACTCCTAGAAGTAGTCTGATAGAGGAAGAGACATTCTGAGTTACAGAAACACAGTTTTAGGTCAGTTTAACACAACTCAGTATCTCTGGCCCCAGAAGTCACCCTGAAGGGGTGAAGAAACTTTTCTTTGGTTGCTATAGCTATTTAACTGTATGTTGGTTATCTGGATTTGCAGCTATTTAAAAGATTCTTTTTGTCATTTTCTAATTATTAAATAGGTCATTAAAAAACAAAAAGGAATATGAAATACCAGTATTTTATTTCCAGACATAAGGGCTGACATCACAGCTGACGTTGTTTAAACAAGGTTGCTGACCTTACTGCAGACATTAGATAACACTGTATAATATGACACATCATGGAGGGAATTTTAATTGTTCTGTTAAATTTTATGAATGATGTTTCAAAAATTAGACCTGAGCACTATTATTTTTTTTATTCTTTTAAACGTAGCCAAAGGAAAGTTCTCTCAAACACGTTTTGCTGCTCAGTAACACACTGGAAAATTCAAAGCTTCCTTGCTTTAGCTATTCTTCTCACAACTGTTTTCTAGTGACAGTGCAATTTTGCTGGAGTGAGTGACAAGGTTTTTTGCCTTGTGAGATGTCCGCTTCCAAACACAAAGACAGGAAGATGTCAGTGTTTTATCTCCTTCAAGGGTTGGATACAAACGATGAAATTAAAAAAGCGGAATACTTCACTACCTTGACTCTGTATGCCATATGCACTGTACAGAATCCTCTCTTGAGCATTCAAGATCTGCTAAACATTATTAAACAAGCACTAGCTGCACTGTGCTGTGATGACTCCAGTTAAGTTTTAACAGGAAGCAAGAGCTGCCTTTCTCTGCATTTGGAAGGAGGTAAAACAGAAGAATGAAATGATGAGACTTAATTTCCAGTCTAGCCTATAGCAGTGACTTGACAATGAGACCAGAGAACTCACTTAAAATAATTTTGAAGCTACCGTGAGACAAAAAGATCACCAAGATTGAAGAGGAGAGTTAAAAAGCCACACGTCCCATTAATCACAGAAGCTGAAAGGCACAGTTCTGTTCCCCCATTTATAGTACAGAGATGTACACTCAGCTAGATTGGCTACAAGGCCATCTTTACTATGTAATCATACAGATTATTTTTAACACAGTACTGGACTTTCCACATCCAAATCCAGAAATAACATATAAAACAGTGTACTTGACCACAATGGCCTGAGACTTTTAAGTTCCCTGTAAGAGAACAAAGTCCAACAGCTACTGAAATTCAGTTCTTCTAAATAAAATAAAATAAAATAAAATAAAATAAAATAAAATAAAATAAAATAAAATAAAATAAAATAAATAAACTTCACAAAACCCCACAAACCCACAAACCCCACAAATAAAACCATAAGAAACCCCCAAACACCTCCCACCCAGAAAATCCCCAACTCAAAAACTCCCTCAAAAAAACCCAAAACACCT
>JAOXXN010000461.1:502203-508009 GCA_026770055.1 Myrmophylax atrothorax | reverse complement strand
GCTCGAAGGGCACACCCACGTGGGGGAGAGTCCTTCCCAAATCTTCATTAGCGAAGTTTGGCCATACATACATACATACACAATAAGGAAATATACTGTTTGTAGATGGACACAAATGCTTGTGTGCATACAAAAGCATGCCTGCAAAAAGATAGGCCCCCGTGAAAAAAAATCTGAGTCCATTGGTAGTTTTATTTGCTTTGTTTTTATGACTCACCTGGGAAGGGATTCAAGTAAATGCAACCAGACAGAAGTAACACACAGGACGCATTGAGTCAAACACTGTGAAGTTAGAGTTGTGCAAGTTTCTCTAGACATTTCTATCCAATCTACTTTAGTATTGGCTTATTGACCTACCAATATGTCTTCAGCATTTTCCTGTAGAAAACCAGACTCTGTGGACTACACAGCTTGGACTGCACTGGTCTGCAAGGGCTTTGTAATTTGCAAAACAAAGAATGCAAAAGCTAAACCTCAGCTTATCACACAGAAAAGTACAATATATGTAGAAGTAAGTAAATATGGAGAAGGAATGCATATCTAATAAAACAGAACCAGGAGAGAAGAGCAAGGAACAGAGATTTTTATTTTCATGTTAACCAACTGCAGTGTGATTGTATTTGGAGGCAGTAAATGACAATTGCAGACTTTACACTGACTGTTGTGGCTAATCAGTTTGGACATGAATTAACTGAAATCACAGACTTTGTACTGGTCTGACACATGTATGTATATGAGTGCATCATAAAAATACATTAAAAAGGGAAATACCTTTGAACTGTTATTAGATTAACTTGATAGCCTCTTAGAAATGGAACCATGGGAGAGGGAATTTTTCCTCCATTTTCTTAATAAGTCACAGAGTTGTGTAGCTGCCTAATGAGCCACCTGATTTTGACTAACTTAACCTCTTGGGCACTTTGTTTTCGGAAGGCACACAGCTACATGGTTTTGAACAGTGTCGTTACAGAATGACAGAATTTGCAGAGTTGAAAGGGACCCATAAGGATCACCCTTAGCCCTGCACAAGACCATGCCTAACAGTCACACTCTGTGCCTGAGAGTATCACTCAAATGCTTCTTGAACTCTGGCAGGCTTGGTCCTGCGACCACTTCCCTGGGGAGCCTGAGTTATGCTGAAGAGTACTAGCCACTGGTGGCTGTGGCCTGGCTGGACACCTGCCCTCACTTCAGCCACTTCACTATTCAAAGTCTGTTATACTCTACAGCTGCAGTAGATTTGCTAGGCTAAGTGCATACTGACTGCCCAGGGGCATTCAAGGGATTAATGAGTAGTTTTGTAGCCAGACCAACCCAAGACTCCCATGAATAATCAATGGTACTTGAGGCTCTTTGAGTAATTGAACTGCAAAACCTGTAATAACCAGAGATGCATCAGCGGCAGAATCATGCTTATGGCTGCCTCTAAATGTACAGACTAATGAAAAAAAATCACTGATTGTGAGGATTACTTATCTATTTCTATATGTATATAAAAAAAGGGGAATCTAAATCTGTGAATCTGATTAATGTTCATCCTCCCTGAGTCATCCTCTAATTGTGCTTAAACCATGTGATTCTACTACACGCTTAGGAAAGAGGTAGAACACACTAAGGTTATATGTATTTTTTAAAGGTGAAAGGAAAATTTAACAATAGAAAACACGTTGTAATAAATTAGTCATGGATAAGAAGACAAACAACAACACATGACTAAATGTTTCTGTGTAAAATCATCTCTACTTAGGTCTTTTATAATAAGTTGTCCTGTGGACAGAGAAAAGCAGCACTATGTGCAAACTCAGGCTTCATTTCTTTGTAAAATATTACATTAGGGCACAGGTAAGTATTACAGGTTGGTAACTAGATGAAGAGGGATTTTCTAATACATAATTAAAAGCAGGATTGAGAATCAATTATTTTTTCCCCTGTTGATCAATGACATCAAGAGGTCAAATAGTTAAATCATCTGAAACAGGCAAGAAGAAAGAAGAAAATCAATCACAATTATCTGTATATTTAGCTACTGAAGTGGCAAGTGTGGCTTATTGTAGTGGATTGACCCTTGCTGGACACCAGGCACCCACTAAAGCCTCTCTATCACTCCCCTCTGCAACTGGATGGAGAAGAGGAAATACAACAAAGGGTTCATGAGTTGAGGACCAGTGTAAGACTCCAACACTCAAGTTACAAACTCATCCAAGGAATTTTACTTTAAAAACTATACAAGGCTCAAAAAATTCACCCACCAAATTTTTAGAAGAGCCCTCAGTTCTTTAAACACCATAGGAGAGAGCATGTAGAAGAAAATCTGCATACATTTTCTCAGGGGGTACTTTTACTGGTAAACTTTAGGAAATAAGAATACCTGGCAAAAGTTTAAAGGGTAATATAGAGCAAAAATAAAGCATTCAACAAAGCATTTGCTTAGCACATTCTAATCCATACAATTTAGCTAAACCAACGCATCCAATCTCAAGCTACTCAAAACATTAAGAGATTAAGAGAAGTAAATAAAGAGAGAAAAAGATGAAAATTACAGCTACTACCCAAGAGTCCTGCACAAGTTCATCTTCCACGTGTACAGGTGGTAGCTTTGAACAACATGGAGGGAACAAGCTGCTGCTTTTATTTGCTTTGGCCACCCCTCCCAGACAGCACTATCCCTTTCTCCACACACAGACACACACACACACACTTGAGTTGATCTGAGCCAATAATTAGTAAAATAATACAGTGTCTCCCACTTGCGATATGTCACTCAGCAATTACCATCATGGACAAAAGAGACTCAGAGTGGGGTTATTAATTAAATTTATTGCTAACTGAATAAGAGCAGGATAATGGGAAGGAAAATATATCTTAAAAACATCAAACACCTTTCCCCATCCCTGCTTCCTTTTCAAGTTCCATCTCCTCTCAGCAGTGCAGGGAGATGGCAAATGGAGGTTATGGTCAGTTCATTACAGGTTGTCTTCTGTCACTGCTCAGAGAGTAGTCTTTTCCCTGATCTAATGTGAAGTTCCTCCCATGGAAGACAATCCTCTATGAACTTTTCCAGTGTGAGAACATCTTACAGGCAACAGTTCTTCATTAACTGCTCCAACATGGGTCACTTCTCCACAGGGTGCAGTCCTTCAGGCACAGGCAGGTCCAGTGTGGATCTCCGATGGGGTCTCAAGTCCTAGCAGGAAAACCTGCTTCAGCATGGGCCTTCCATGGGGTCAGAGTGTCCTTTGGGCATTCACCCACTCTGGCATGGATCTTCTCCACGGGCTGCATGTGAATCTCTGCCCCCCGTGGTCCTCCATGGGCTGCAGGGGCACAGCTGCTTTACCATGATCTTCCCCACAGGCTGCAGGGAAACCTCAGCTCTGGTGCTGGGAGCAAGCACCTCCTGCCTCTCCTTCTCCACCTGCCATGGTGTCTGCAGAGTATTCACATGTTCTGGTGAACTGGTGGCAATTTTCATCTGTGCAGTAACTTTTTTCTCCTTCTTAAATATGTTAACACAGAAGCATCACTATCATTCTTGATTGGCTTGGTTCTGGTCAGTGGCAGGTCCACCCTGAAGCAGGCTGGCATTGGTTCTGGATATGGGGGAAGCTTCTGGCAGCTTCTCATAGAAGCCTCCTTGATAGCCTCCCTGCTACCAAAACCTGCACATGTAAACCCAATACATTTATGCAAAAATTGAGGGATTGTTAGTGGTGGGAGATCATCTCTATAAGTAGACTGAGCTAAAATTTTTGCACAGAGCTTGCCATGTTTCTCTCAAGTTCAAGTGCAGTTGTCATATTGTGACTGGTTTTTCTCTTGATTATTTTCAGAAGCAACAACCTCTTGATTATTTTTAGTCATAACAATTGGTGTTGCTTTTTAATCATTAGCAAGGGCTGCCTCCCACCTCCATATTTCCAGTGGTTTATAGCCACTCTCTGACATAAGATTCTCCCTTTGATCAGGTAAAATAAGTCACATGTGACTTAACTGAGCAGCTCCCACATTGAATCACACAATCGCAGAATATGCTGAGTTGGAAGGGACCCACAAGTATCATTGAGTCCAAATCCTGTCTCTGTACAGGGCCATCCCCACAAGTCACACCATGTGCCTGAGAGTATCATCCAAGCAGTTCTTGAACTCTGGCAGGCTTGGTGCTGTGACCACTTCCCTGAGGCACTTGTTCCAGTGCTCAATCACCCCCTGGGTGAAGAACCTTTTTGCAATATCCAACCTAAACCTCTACTGACACAACTTCAGGCCATTGCCTTGGGTCTTGTCACTGGTCACCACACACAGAGAGGAGATCAGTGTCTGTCCCTCCTCTTCCCCTTAGAAGGAAGCTGTAGGCTGCAGTGAGGTCTCCCCTCAGTCTTCTCTTCTCCAGGCTGAACAGAACAAGTCACCTCAGCTGCTCCTCATATGGCTCCCTCTCAACACCCTTCACCATCTTCATAGCCCTCATTTGGATTCTCTTTAATAGCTTTATATCCATATATTGTGATATCCATATCTGCCCTTGGCACCCAAGGTGAGGCCACCCCAGACCACAGCAGGATAATCCCCTCCCTTGACCCACTGGCAATGCTTTACCTGATGCCCTCCCAGGACACGGTTGGCCCTCCTGGCTGCCAAGGAGCTGCTGACTCATATTCATCTTGTAATTGACCAGGACCTCCAGGTTCCTTTCCATGGCACTGCTTTCCAACACCTCATTCCCCAGTCTGTACAAACATTCAGAGTTTGCCCATCCCAGGTGTAGAATCTGGCACTTTCTCTTGTTGAATTCATACGGTTCGTGATTTCCCAGTCCTCTAATTTTTCAAGGTCTCCCTGCAGGTATCCCTGCCTTTGAGGGAGTAAACAACTCCTCCGAGTTCTGTGCCACCTGAAAACTTGCTCAGTATCCCTTCCAGTCCTATGTCCAAGTCATTTAAAAAGATGTTGAAGAGCACAGGACCCAAGATGGAGCCCTGTGGAACCCCATTAATGACAGGTCACCAGTCTGATGTTACCCCTTTTATTGTTATGCTCTGTGCTTGACCCATGAACCAATTGCTGACCCATTATGTAATGTATTTATCCAGCTATGCACTGGACAATTTGTCCAGAAGGATACTCTGAGAGGCAGTATCAAAAGCTTTAGTAAAATCCAAACAGATTACAGTAACTGTCTTCCCTTGATCACCTAGGTGAGTTATAATGTCATAGAAGGAAAGCAGGTTGGATAAGCAGGACTTTCCTTTCAGTGAAGGGGACAGAGGCACATCAGTGCACAAGAGGCATGAAGAAGTGAAGGGGTACCAATTTTCCTGCTGGATCTGTCACCAAGAATATTTCTGTTACATTATCATAAATTTTTTGTTGTCTTTCAGAATATTGCTGATCACTCAAGCACAATAATTGATGCTTCAACTATTTGAAAGGCTGCACCATAGATGAAGAGATGGGTATCTCAGAGTACGTGGGGGGAGTGGAATAAGAACGATAATTGTCTTTACTTATTATTCAAGTCACTTATTAGTTATGCTTACAAGGCAAAATTAGCAACCTCATTGGAGAATTCACCTTGGCAGAAATCAACAGAAAATCTGCAATTGACTATACTAAGTTATTTGTAATAGAAAATATAAAAGGGGTGCTTCCTCATCCATCCAGCACATCAGCCCCAGCAGGCCTTTTTCCCATCTGCTCCTATATATTGCTGGTCCAGCTACTATGATGTGCTGTTTCTATTGTTCACTTTGTTGGTTAGGCCAGGTTTCTTTCCACTTCCTCAGAGATAACACTTATCCACCATATT
>JAOXXN010000461.1:492203-497203 GCA_026770055.1 Myrmophylax atrothorax | reverse complement strand
GTAATTTATTGCATTTGCATTTACCTTTGCTATTTGTAGTATCATAGTATCTGTGACTAACTATTCTTCCCTCTCACTTTGGAGTGAACATATTAGTGACATTAATCAGTAAGTAACTTCACAGTAATTTCTAGAACACCAGACCATATAACTAGGTATCTTGTGCAGTGCAGTTTTGTGATCTAATGACAAAGAAAGAAAGAACCAAGAAATTTCAAAAATATGAAAACCTTAGAAGCAGTCATAAAATGACTTTCCCCATTGGGAAAAGGTAACAATAGAAGACAGGTCTTTCTTTAAACATGGTCATACTCCCACCACCCCCAATGAGAGGCTGGAAAGGTTTGTCAAGAAAGCACTATGATACTCTAAATGTAATTGTAATTATCCTTTAGTATGCAGTGTTAACTACTGTCCCCTACCTGCTTGGCAAATACATCATTACTTAAGTCAGCTTCCCAAATTTTTGAAGTTTTGATGTTCTAGGAAAAAGGACATTTGGCTTATAAGTACCTCTTACAGAGAATTCAGAGTATTCTTGCCCTGTCAGATTAAACTCATGATTGCTTTCTGAGGGAATATATATTACTTAAATATTTTAAAATATCCAGGAAAAATATAAGATTATATAAATTTTATTTATATATTTATTTATATATAATTTAAGCTATTTATTACATAATTTTAGCTTCTCAGGAATGAATCAATAGCTGCCTACCTGTGGGCCTTATATATGGGAATCAAAAGGCTGTATCTTTAAGAAATACAGTGCAGATTAAACATGATGACTCAGATTTTTATACAAGCAAGCTAAAGATAGACAAATTGTCTTTCCGCTTGTCTGTTAAATGTATAGTCTAGACTATAAACTAGATTTATGCTCTGGTCATTTTATAAAGAAAAGGAATTTATTTGGAGTAATTTATTAGCATGTTTCCAAATATAAGCCTTATTAAGGCATACATAGACACTATATTTTGATTTCTATAGAGAGGCTAATTTTATTTACTTCAGTAGGTTTAGTTTTGATTTGATCAGAAGTATATATCTTACAACAGATGAACAGCAATTACCATTGGAAGACATTATCACTTGGAATATTCACTAACATTTCCTCATAAAAGATTAGTCATCAGGCATATCTTATGGGACTGAAGTGCCTTAATCATCTAGTTCTTTAGTTCAATCACTGGAGGACCAATTAATCCATTTATTACAGCCAGTTATTTTGCTCCTGCTTCAGTTTGTGAAGAGGACTGAGAACCCTGTTCAAGAGATGATGCACAGGATTTGACTTCAGGCAATGGATGAGCACAAGAAGTTCTGATCTTAGAGACAGCTTTTTCTAAACCAAAACAATCTTAGATAGTATGCAAACGATAATCAATAGCATATGCCCCTTTTAATGCTGTTTCTGCAGAAACACACCTGAGATTTTGCTGTAATTAGTTCTTAACTTTTTTCTAAATGTTTGCACCTTAGAAGTGTCTTTTCATCAGACCAACTCTATAGCAGAGCAAATAGCCTGAAGCTGGTAAAAAGGAAGTGGAAGGGGAAAGAGAAGGGGGGAAACTACTTATGATTCAAATAATGTATTCTTCCAAAGGCAAACTTCAGTATCCTGAAGCTCTTTTCATCCATTTCTAACAGTAGCTTGTTGTTATGTAATGTGTGAATTTTAGCTATTTCTGGATGTTAGGCTCCTGCTTATTTTCTTGCTCTATTATTTATGCAGAGAACTGAGAGTCACTATCTAAAGAACTTAGTTCTGTGCTTGCCTTTCTTCTCTTACTATTTTTCCTTCCTAAAATTCCTTCCAGTTAAAAGAAAAAATATCAGAACCTAGAAAAACCAGAGAAGTAAGCAATCATTCAGAAGGACAATATTTCAACAGAAGAAGTTTCTCTAGATCTTATCTTTTGCACACAGCTTGATAAATCTTATCCGATTCTATGTATTCAGCCATACTGTATTTTCTTGTTTGAACCAGAATAGACATAAATCCACCGGAAGATTGAACGGCTATTCAGTAACACAGAGAAGTGAAATAGGGGTCTTAGTTGAACATATTTGCTATCTAAGATCAAAGAGCAATTATGCTTGAAAACCAGCACATCTCTAGAACAGAATTTCCCATATCTGAGAATAAAACCTCACTGGTGTCCACAAGCATTCTACGAATTGTGGAAAGGGAGAGTATGGATATTGGTTCTAACATGCAATACCACTTTTTTTTTTGTTTTGTGTTGGGGGTTTTTTTCTTAGAATTTTCCCACATGTTTTCATCTAGTCTTTAGTCTAATCAGAGATCATGCCTACTAAGTTTCTATTGAGTAATGAATGGGACTGTATGGAAGTTAAATGCAGACTGTGTTTCTCTGACGTTTATGAATCATATAAAAGTTGCATCCAAGAGAAAGAAACCACAACAAAAGAGTAAAATTAAGCCTTATGCAGCCCACCACATCATCCTATATGTTCTATCACTAATGCCTGATTTGTTGTTTGGGGTTTTTTTCCCTAGATCTCACATTTTCATTTCTAATTCATTAAGTGGATTTCAGGAGTCTATTTTTATTAAAATAATGATTCTGTGTGTATTCTTTTCTTATTTAGAAGAGCAGTTTGTTTTTGTTTTTATGTAGAATGGAAGACATAACTCTTGATTAACAATTTGATGAGTTTTGTTTTATTTAATCTGTCCCTGAAAATCTATAACTAAAAGGTCACATCAAAAGATTTATACTTTCTTTTATGTGATTTTTTTGTAATAGATCCTTCCTTTTCTTCTTTATATATTGTGGTTCTTCGTCGGTTTACAGTGCAGATGTTAGTAAGAAAAGAACAAAAAAAAAAAGGAAGCTTCTTGCAATCAGAAGAAAGTAATTCACTTGCTTTTCAGATGGCAGCAATTGTGAAATAGGGCAGCCATACAGAGCCAGCAGCCAAAATCCTCTCTGTGAGAGCCACATGGACCAGTGAGCCTTGTAAATCTTTTTTTTAAACTCAGTCTCAGGCCTGGATTTATTTGTTTTTCTAAGCAGACTGATCTGGCTCCCTTCAGGCCCTACAAAATGATCTGTCACTGTCTACCCAGATAACCTTAGGCAGCCAATAATGAAGTCAGCTCACCAGGCTTTGCAAATGGGCCTAGTATCTTAGATCACATAAGACCTTTTCAATTATTAGATTTCCACCTCAGGGCCTCCTATCCCTCTTTCTCTTTCCCTGGTGAACAAGCCTGTGTGCAGTGCAGATGCAGCCACCCACCCCTGGAAGGTTCGGGGACAGTCTGAGGACAACCTGGTGATTTGATTCAGCAAAACTGCAAGTTTCTAAATTAAAGAAGCACCTCTTTGCTTTAGTTTGTTCTTTTATTGATCTTGGTATGCTCTTAATGGACTTGGAGGCTGATCCGTAATGATCACAGCTATTTAATACTTTCAGCCTTCACTCAGAGACTAATAAAACGAAAGATATGAGCCTTAGTTAAATACAGCTCTTGACCTAAATCTAAAATGGAAGATTTGTTTGGTATTGGAGTAAATATTAGATAATTTAGGGTTAGGTGTGGGTAACTCTAAAGCTATGAAGAAACTATTTATATTAAGCATGTTATAATCACAGAATCATGGAATGAGTCAGGTTGGAAGGGACCACAGTATGTCATCTGATCCAGCCTCCCTGCTCAAACAGGATCATCCCAGAGCACAGGATTGTGTCCAGATGGTTTTTGAATATTTCCAGTGAGGGAGCTCCACAAAGTCTTTGGGCAATCTGTTCCAGTGCACGAACACTTGCACAATAAAGAAATTCTTACTCATAATAATAATGAATAAAGGTATAACAGAAATCACAATTTTGCTTTTCCAATCTGTGTCTTCCCAGGACTCATAGAGAATTTGTGGATTTTTCCTTCCAGTTTCTATCTAGTTGAATATAATTACTTTTCACTGTATTTTCCTTTGCTACATTTCAGTATTAAAAAATATTAGTTCTCACATTTCCTTTACCAGAATATGGATCTTATTCTGATCACTCTGGTTTCAAATTCAAGTTATACAATCCCCGTGCTCCCTGCAATGCTCATAACTTCAGGTGGTGACATGCACTTCCCAATCAAGAATCATCATGGGAGCACTATGCTGCAAGCCTCAAAAAATCAGAGGTAATGAATCAATCTGACCATCTATCACTTTCAGAGGAGATGATCAAGAAAACAACCAACCCAGTGACCTGTGCTCAGAAATAGAGCCTTATCATACATTTCTGTTACCCATACTCTCCAGACTTCACAGCTCTAGTTTCATTTTCTGACAGCACTCACTACCTAAAATATCAGCAATGGCTTGGGCTTTTTACTAGAGATTGCTGGTGGCTTTTCCCAGCATACAGACATTAGCGCAGAGGATGGTCAAGCTCCCAGGTGAATCCCAAACTAGAGATGTAGCCTGTATGTTTCAGAGGCTTTTTCCCCTACCCTGGAGACAAAGTGATGTGAATCTTTACTCTGGAACAAGACCTGTGCTTGCTTTTCTAACCAAAGTGTTATAATTGAAAGGCTTCAAACGAAGTTGAGATCCAATATATACTCTTTCTGTGGCTTTGACAGTATTACTTTGATCTTCATTTTCATTGACTATATAAGAAAATTCTTCAGAATTAGTTTCTTCATGTTTATTTGACACATTGTGTGGACTGTTTCTAATGTTACTTAAAGATTTCCACTCAGAGAGCAAACTGAAAAAATTCACTTATGATTAAATTCCACACAAATTTAAGTCTGGGCTGTGGAGTCCCAAGCCAAAAGGGAAAGGAAAGAACACAGATGTGGAAATGCTTACAGTCAAAAACAGAGGACACAAGTCAGAGTGTTCTCAAAAGCTTACAAAGTTTTGTTTGTAAATTATAGACACAAGAAAGAGAAAGACAGAAAGAAAGAAAGAAAGAAAGAAAGAAAGAAAGAAAGAAAGAAAGAAAGAAAGAAAGAAAGAAAGAAA
>JAOXXN010000461.1:463840-480359 GCA_026770055.1 Myrmophylax atrothorax | reverse complement strand
CCACTGAACAAGCTACAGACACAAAAGATCTGGAACAGATGCTTAAACGGCTGTGAACACATGCAGGAAAGGGGGTAATCATACTCCTCTGCACAGAGCTCTTGTCTTTATGCAAATGTACAGGTTGCAAAGGAACTTTATCATTGTTCTAGATCTTGTATGTTTGGGGGTTTTTAATCTTAAGTTTGTGATACAATATATTTTTTACATCAACTATATGTTTTGCTATTTTCTGCTAAAAGAAAAGGAATTTTGAATCAGTACATTCAATTTTACCAACCATATGAATTTGAGTAAGTCACATTTTTCTTTTCTTGCCCCACTCTCACTCATATCTTCATCTATATGTGAAGTGAGAGGTAACAACATCTAGCAGATTAGTGGAAGAAAAGAAGATACAGAAGAACAAGAAAGGAAACGTAGATTTTTACTCCAGAATTTTGAGTTAGAGATATCTTCAATGCCTATGGTATCCTATTTGATGACAAAAACATATATTTTTGCAACATATCCTTATAATACTTCCTTGGAACAACAATATTTCTGCATGTTAATGCAATAAGATCTGTGTGTTATGATAAAAATCAGATTATTGTAAATGTATGGTAAGTATAAAAATATTTTGCTGAAAATTTACCTGCCAAGTGCAGTGATAGCTACTATATTCTACAGAAGACCCATTGGTGGATATTCAGCTTCCCTGAGTCCTACTGAATTTTCATTACAAGCACCAGCCTGCAAGATCCAAGCTGTTAAGCAGGGTTATAGAAGAAATATGGAGGTGGAAACTGTATCAGTCACTGACTACAGGCACTTGATTGTCTGATAATAAAACTACTGCTCTCTGAGAGTTCTGCTAGCATTTGGGAGAGGAAGTAGGGTGAACTTTGTTTCCAAGACCTGAATACCCAAAGTGTCTGCTAGGATCTATGCTAAGTTTTGGAGGGCTTTTTGTATTTGCTGCTTCCCACCACACCTTGACACTCAAAAGGTTTTGAAATACTTGAAAACATAAAAACCCTTTAATCACTCAGGCATTATTTATCTACTGTTCTTCGTGGATTTAGATTACTCTTCTCCTCTTACAGAAATTAACATTCATGTTTTTCATCTGCTGAACACAGAGTAGCACACCCAGGGCTTTAGCTTCTGTGTGGGTACTCTGCCACTTCATTCAGCAAAGGTGGCAGGCCCTGTATACAAATTCTTAATGAACATTGGATTCATTGCTATTGAAATTGAGAAAATCAATTGAAGATGTTTCTTTTACTAGCTCAAACAATAACTCTAGCTAGCCTAACAACAGCTCAAAGTTGGATTTTTATCCCTAACTTTTGATCTGACATCCACACAAAATTTTCACTGGCATGTTCTCAGACATTTAGGACACAATCGAGATGTTATTGAAGAGTCAGGCACACAGGAAGCTTAGAGGCACACAAATTATGCTGACTACAATGAAACCAGAGAAGAGAGACAGGAACATCTGTCCATTCAGCTATTCCCTTGTAAACATAAGACTAAAGTCCCCAGTGGCAGACAAGCAGGAATACTTAAAATTCAACTTCATAAGAACCACATTAGACTTGAGAAAAGGTTAGCAGCTCTGAATTTTTTTCAAACTGCTAAAAGATGAAGAATGAAGGTAGAGGAACATGCAGAACTTGACTGAACACCCACAGAAATCAGTGGGAGAATTTCCACACGTCAGTAAGTAACAGCTCAAGCCACCCAAAACTTTTCAGAACTATTAATATGACTTTTTCCAGTCTCACAAGTTAAGTAATACATCTAAATGCACAGCTACACCTCAGTGTGAATTCAGAGGAGTAGAAAATATGGGGGTTTTATGTAAAATACATTTTTGACATCTGAATGTAGATGTATCAAAACTTCCTTCTTCTGAAGAGAGAAAGTGAATTATTCTAATAATTCACTTTTATCACTTAATTCACATCTCTGAAAACAAAATAATCCTTTAATAATACAGAAGGATCTCAAGTAAATATATTTACCTTTAAAATGTGCGTTATAACCACATATCAGCCAATGTAAAAAACTTCACAAGTGTATGTGTCAATGCAATGTGTAGAGCACTTCATAAACATATGAGAAGACCACCCTGATTCAAAAATATTAATCTAATTAGACAGTATGTACATAAGGGAGTGGGATGGAAAAGAGTGAGTAGATGAAATCATTAAAAAGAAAATGTAAAAGCTATGAATACACCTTGTTAGCTCCATGACTCACAAGTCCCTTATGTATGTAGACATGCATCTATTCACTGGATGAGTAAGTCAACATTTATAATTGTGTTTTCTTGAGTTTTGTGTCTTCATGAGTCATTCAAAGAGAAGAGTGCAAGGAACTGTCACACTGCTGCAGAAAGTGGGATGAAGACAAATGGGGCCATATGGAAGAAGTTGTAAGAGTAGAGGAGGAGAATAAGAGTAGAGGGAGAGAAGCATATTGAGACAAGCTTGCAAGTCTGTTTCTTGGGTCAAACAAAGTCAGAAAAGAAAAAGTAGGTGAAAGTACAGAAGTAAACAGGTGCACAGAGTTATATAAGACCTTGAAGTGAAATCATGGCCTGTCAACCCGGGTAGCAAAGGAGATGGCATTTTGTGTGTATCTAGTAAGTCAGGCAGTTTCCAGACAGCCCATTACCCAAGGCTTTGAGTAGCAGACTACTACATCACAAATTCTCTGGAAACTTCTTTCCTTAAGGGTATCTTCACCATCAATGACCTAAAATATGAGTCTGAAGTCACAGCTTTGAAATTAAATTTAATATTCATGATTGTAGTCCCCATGTATTGCCCAGCTAGGAAGTTGTTGCACTATCAAAATGAAGAATAAGGTTTTCAAACACAAATGTGGCATGGCTTAGTTTATACAGCAAGGGAGAAATACAGTAAGCAATGCTGGCACATTAGAAAAACTAATTAATAATTAATCGCTTATAAGTGTGCTAACAGCTCTTTACAATGACATAGACTTGTAATAAAAACAATTTGCTACCAAAAGATCACTAACAGCTTCTAAGTATGGTGATTATCTCAGTGAAAAACACATGATTGTTTTAAAGAAAAGTCAATAATTAGATGCCTCTTAGGTTTTAACTGTCACATAAACAGCTTGTAAATGTGTAAAAACAGTATTCTAAAGTAAACTTCCACTCTCTGGCTGTGGCTGTTGTTAGCAAAGCAAACAACCCAGTTAAAAGGCAAAGTTAAAAAAAAAAAAAAAGAAGAATTATGAAATCATTGCTGTTTGAATATGTATGTTTATTTTCTCTACTTCTTTCTTTTATTTTTTCATCTGTAAGAATAAAAAATGTTAATGCTTACAGAAAATAAAAACACGTCTTCATAATATTTCATATAGAAAAGAATATTTAGAAATGAGGGTTCAGGCATAACTCAGCCTAACCAATTTGTTTCGATGTAGGGAACAAAAGATCCAAAGTACACAACATGCTAAAGGAATAAGGTAAAATTGTACTCTTGTCCACATAGTTGGAAGCAATTTGCTTTCACTATTTTGTTGATATAAAACTGAGAAGAACATGTAGAATTATAGTATGTTACTTCTGTGAAGACTACACTGACTTTGACAGTACACATTCTATGTAACGCAGAAAATCCTATTAATGTTTAACAATACATCTTGATCTTCAAAGTCAGAAAGCTTTTAGTAGCAGAGAAATAAGCAGTCCTATAAAATTCCAGTTTCACCTTTTGCTAATTATTTCTGTTCTATATGCATTATATTTCTCATTTATGCATACATAAGAATATTAAATGTACCGAAATTCTAATTAGTGGCAGCACTGAATTTCAAGGTGAAGCATGTATCATTACACCAAAATTCATGCAACCAGAACTGGTTACAGGAGAGTATGTGCATGGGAAGATGTGAATATGTGATCATGGGAGAACAGCTACTGTGCTTCTGAAGAAAGTCAGGAGCCACAAAACAACCTGATGAAAAAAAAGAATTACTCTCCATTTATTCCTCTGTTCATGTACCTTTTTCTTGACTTTGCATCTACTTTCTTCATACACATTCTCTCTTTACACCAAAACTTCAACACAGGTGCTAAAAATGTTGACTGTTGATTGTTATGAACTCTAGCCCTAATTTATATGAATTCAGCAGGACTATTCTCCTACGCAGAAGTTCAGGAAAATGCTTCATCTAATTGATTCACTGGGACAAGGCATGGACCAGCCAGAAGCAAAACCTGGTCTTGAGCTGCAGCAGTAATTTCAGTTGAATCAAGTAAAAACAGGATCAGAGTTGTATACAAGTAATCTGTACATAAGTACATATCCACTTTTTATGAAGCAAAACACTAAGAAATTAAGAGGTAGACTTTACTATACAAACAGCTAATGGCTCATGCAAGGGAAGACCAGTATGGACAGACTGAAATGCCTCACCTTCAACATACTTTTTGGGTTTTGTTCAAATACCTTATGAAAACTAAGGCTGTTTTCTTTAGCGAACTGCATTATCATGTTAGCCCAAAGCTATTCTACAGCACTCTTACCTTTCTTCTCATGGGTAGTGACATTTCTCTATTAGTTTAGGCTCATGCTCCCATACAAACATATAGAATTGCACACATCCAATACTATAACTAATGTTATCTGTCTTTATCTGGTATCTTTATTTTAAATAGAAACCCAGTAACATATACCTAGTTGACTATCCACCAAAGTGACACAGATTTAATCAAAGATAAAAAGCAGACCAGGTTATACAGGAGCTCTTCATACAAACAAATAGAATTTGTAGGTAGCATACTAAAAATTGTACAATGAATTTTGTACATTGGAATTTGAATAAGCGTTATCAAGGCTACACAGATTAAGTGGTTGTGAGAAAACTGCATGGTACAAGAGGCCATAACAAGCAATAAAACTCTGCAGATTAAGACCAGTTAAATCAGCACAAAGGAGTCAGAAAAAAGTTATAAGAGCTGACTTAGTATGGCTAAACTGTAAACCAATATAATTATATCTCAAGATGTCAAGGTAACTGTGTCAACTCCTGCATAGAGACTGGGGAAGCAGTAATATAAAATTGCAAGATGAAAAGCCAGACAAAAAAGACCAAATTGCTAGATGATGTGCTGTAGAAGATAGGCCTACCAAAACAAAATGCACAATACAAACTGTTGTACAATGCTAATGACTGTACTAGAATACACTGTATTCAGAAGCATAGTAACTCTTCTAACACCCTATCCATGATTCAAGCTAAGGTCACTTGCAGTGCCAGTACATAGCAGTACAATTTTCTAGCAGTTATGTATGTTTCACTAACTTGTACTTCCTTGAAATAACAGGCATGAAATTCTAATCCTGAGCAACTGTTGCAAATTAATCTAGTACACTGTTACAAAGAGTTTAAATAAGAAATAAGAGAGGTTAAACTTCACAATGCCGTGGAAAATGCCATATCTGAAATGAGATATTTATTATAAGCACATAATATGCCAATATCTGACCTAACCAGCACAGTGACAACTCCTGGTTTCAAACAACCTTAGTGGATGTCTGAGAGCTAGCAGAGGATTTATAAAGACCATTCTCCTATTATTTTGCAAACCTAAGTGGGTTGTCTAACTAATAAAACATCTCCAGAAATGTAAATGAATCAACTCAAGGAGCTTAAATGCAACATAGAGTCTGGCAAGCCAAAATGCTTTCTTTATCCAGAATGTAGCTTTGATGAAACTCAAACCAATGAATTAGGTTGCTTTTGCTGTAAGACTGCATGATGAAAGCTTTAAGTGTGTTTCTTAAAGTTGTAAATATGTTGCAGGTAAAATGAAGAGTCTTCTTAACAGTTATGATAGAACACATAAAAATATTTTAACTATAGGATAATTTAAGATACACTTTACAGAAAAATTAGTCCTATTTAATAAATCAGGTGACTATTAGCAGAATGGAGTATGTGTAGGAACATAGAAGTTAAGTCTCTTTAGAAACTGTATTAACCGTCTTGTGATAATGTTCCAATTACTTAGTCATCCCCCATTAATACAAAGAAATATTTGCTGAAATGCTGAAGTGACTTCAGAAATAAAGGAGATATGGAGTCAACCTGGATGTGTTCTTAAAAAAAAAAAAAAAAAAAAAAGGACTGTGATGTATGTAACATGACACTGTCTGTGCCAAAATCAATCCCATTGCGTTTCCAATTTCTCAGCTGAGGTATCCCGCATCTCTTTGCAGAAGATATGTGAAACTTTTATCTGAATCTGCACACAAATTTCATAATTCTTCTGGACCTGACTGATTTTGAAAAGTGTAAGGGTAAAAGAGAAGAAATGAAAAACCTGCATGCAGGAACTATTTCTGCACTGACAACATAAGGATTTTTACACTATGCAGATTAGATAATATTCACATAAAATACAAGTGCACGGCAAAAAGACTTGGGAAAAGGAAAACTGGTTTGAATGTTCTTAGTAAATGAAAAATATTTGTGTCCAGGATTTTACCTAACTGGTATCTGAGTAAAAAATATTGCAGGCCAGATGAAGGTTCTCTATAGCACATTTGGAGATATAATTTTGTAGGGGAAAAAAATCTCCAAAGCAACTCTCTTTAAATGTTTGGAAAATGTTTAAACACATCAGTACAATTGTATGCCTTTAGCTTTAATGATTCCAGTTATTGAAAATGCACTGACTGAATCTGTTCAGGATACCTTCAGTGAACTAACAGGCTTTCATAACATTCCAAAGGAAATTAGAGGACTGGTGAGCATCTTCCTCACATGCAAAGACTTCAGCAAAATTACTTATATTGTGTACTTTGCATGTAAACCAGCAAAGAAATCAAAATACAAAAATAGCTGCAGTTTTGTTCTCAGTGTTAGCTGACAGCACTGCAATGTCACTTCACCTTGCAACACAGGTTCTTCCTGAGCCAAAACAGGCTGGATAAAATGCAGAAGGCTACAGTACAGAAACTGGAGTTTCTATAGGACAGGCAAACTAATAAGCAGTTGGTCAAATGAATTTTCCACTGAAATTCCATGAAGTCACACCATTGGGATGAGCCACATCTTCTCTACACCATGAAAACTTCCTACTTTGCTAAGGTATTACGGGAAAGGTGGGGGGAGGGAAGTAGGAAAACCCTTTTGAGTTTTACAGCTATACATGAACCAAATGCTGCAATCAAAGGTTTTAAATGGAGAAGATTTCTCAGATCTTAAACAGGGAGTAATGGATTTCCTGTAATAAGGGCTTCTCAAAATGTGAAACTGCACCCACCAGAACTTGTCTTAAGATACAAACAGAAGAAAAAGAAGAGGTAAAATAGGACTAAAACAAAACCACACATCAATACAAGAGTGCACAGGAAAAGTATATCAAATAACACTTACTCTATAAGCTTTCATTTACGAAGCACTCTTCTTGAAAATAATTAAATAATTCTTAAATTGTTTTGCTCATTTTTTCAAAAATGCCTCTCAAAATAATACTTTTCTTCCTTCTATTTTCAAAGTGAAAAAACCTTTTTAAAACACTGTAAGGTTTAATATGTTGGCATCCTCCTGATCAATGCTATGAAAGCACTGTTAAAACACTCTACATCACTGATATTTGAGGCTCTGAACTTGACTTATACTAACCAATAAATGCTCCATAACTAGGAAAAATCCTCGTTGGAGACCAAGTTCAATGTGGATTGAAAAAATCATATTCAGCCTTTCGGTATAGTCCTCTGCACAAATCTGTGAAGATCAGGTTTGGAATCATTACATGTTCATGGCAAAGGGAATAGTATTTCTGACATTTCTAAGTATTTCAAAGAGTCATTGTTATTAATATAGTTATAATTCAGTTGCAAAAAAAGTTTTAATTTCTCTTGATATGACAGATTCAATTCCTAACAGTAGTATCAACTAACTTTAAGTATAGGGCACACTCTACTATATGTCTACCTGACTATGTATAGAATACAGCTAAGGGAAACTCCAAGAACTCATGTTTCCATTGCAGGGTATTAGTTAAGTTCAAACATATACTTCTAGCAACAGAACAAAATTTTGATCCCATATTTCAAGTATTTTCATCCACCTGCATCTCAGGATTTATAATCTTTGAAAGAACAGCACTCCAAAGTTATGACAACTTCAATATCTATATATGATTTGGATAAACACAGGTCTTATTTTTGTAATCTTCTAATATTGATTCACTCCAGATAAAGGTGAATTCTGTCCCTTTGCTTAGCTGTAGAGAGCAATCTAACTGCTGAGCTGGAATAACAAGAGTTTTTTAACATATAGCAACTAGGCTATTTCCATGAGGGTGGATGCATATTTATCTATGTAAGAAGAAACAGTGGAAAATAGGGCATGTTGAAATTTTTTTCAAGATACATAACAGCAGTAGAAGCAATGAAGAAGATGACATGCATCAATGAGTGAATAAAAGATTCAGAAATATCTGACACCTGAAAAAAGTTCCATGACTCAGTATAGAAAGAATGCTGGAGGAAGTAATTACAATAGACATGTCAAAATTGACTTCCAGGGAAACTACACAATAGTTCAAACTACCTGCTTCTGTTTTGAAAATCTTTGAAATATGGAGCTATTCTAAGAGCATTGAAAAAATTGCATTGTTTTGGCATTCCAGCAGATCTCAAAACACCCCTCAAAAGGAAACCCGAAAAATCTGAGAAATATTTTTTTTTTTTTAAGGTAATGAGCAGTCAAGTTGCGATAGTACCACTCCACTGCAAACTTCTAAAATAAGTTAAAGCGATGGTCTGTACTGGCTCTCACACCAAGCTGATCAAAAGCCAGTCCACCTCTTGGAGAGTATTTCTTTTGTCGTGTATATCAATATAAAAGATTAATGCATTACACTTAATGCACACAGTAATATTCAAGAGACTCCCTATCTCATACTTAGCATAGGATCTGTTTAGCTTTTGAGATCTAAGTAGACAAAGCCTAACAATACCATGGCTACAAAGTGACCAAAGGCTAGGATCTCAAGGAAAACATTTTCCAAATTAGTTTTGGAAGCTTAAAATACTTTATTTAACATTGATATATATATTTGCCTCAAACTAATATTCCTTTCTTTTTTTTTTCATTCATTAATATTCTTTTCCTGATAAACCTGCATGGGTTAAATTTACAATCAGAGAATAAAAGTGTGCAGTAAATTATTTTTATGTGGTTGTTATTTGATGGTCTTTATAGCAACTTTCACCTTTTTAATGACCAAAATATTTGTCTCCAACTGATACTGATGGCACCATTTGGAATTACAGTAATCCCGCAAGTCTCTCAGCAAAGAAGAAAATTAATATTCAGCAATGATTTTACAACTAGAGAGATGAGCAAGAGTAAAGCATCTCATACTGTCATGCACACAAACCCATGTCCTTCTTGAACACAGTCTGAGGGATAATACAATTACTTACAAAGACAGCTTTGCTGTGAATAGATGTAGTGTTTGACTTAAACAAAGTAAAACTAAACAGATACACAAACAAGAAGCTATAAATATGTACTTCTTATAAAGATTAATATGCAGACAGTGTCCATCTCTAAGAGAGAAAAGATATCTATAGATAAATTGGAATGGAAAAGTCTACAATATTACCACATAATGAACTGTTTCAGAAATTCGGACTCTGATTTTTCAGATTTTCATTTGGTAAATTTAATTTTCATTAATAAATTTTTCTCTGTGAATTAATTAAAAAAGAAAAAGTCATGGATTTTATCTTGCATAGGTGTATTCATGCAGGTGAATAATAGAGAAGAATTGAAGGCATGAAGAGCTAATTACAAGTATAACTAATAGCTTCACTGGTGCCATAAGTACAATGATCTGTTTTGCAATGTTCAGGCAAGAAAAGTTATTGGACTTTTAAAAGAAAATATAAGCAAACAAATATTTCAATGAAACACTAGATTGAGAAGGCAGAATTACTCCAGGGTAGGGACCAGGATTGTGTTCTTAATGACCTAAAAGTACCTTGCTACTCTACACACTGATAGAACTTGAGAAATCCAGTGTAATTGGCAAAATGCTGTCATTTCAAACACGAAAGAATTCTAAATGCTATTGTTTCACACTAGAGGTCACCCCCAGTAAGAAAACATAATTGGTGTCTTTTATTTTCTGCCTGTAGCTGGTACAATATTGTAAGGGTGTTCCTTGTACTAAAAATGTAGGATTTTCTTTAATTCTGGTGTGCTAAACATCAATTCAGTCAGGTAAAAGGAAACCTCATTAAACAAGCTTTGCTCTTCATTATCATACAGAATCTATTAATTACTCTCCATATTGAGAAAGTTTTTGTTAAAGAAACTAGATGTTTGATTTTAGGAATTGCCTGTTAATAACACAATAATAAAAATAAAGTAACGTTTCAGTTGAAGAAATGTTATACTTCTTGCAACCATTATTGACAAAGATCAGCATTGTTGGCTAGGCATAGCAGCATACACATGCACAAAATTTGACATTAATACAGGTTGGACTCGATGATCCTTGTGGTTCCCTTTCAATTCAGTATGTTCTGTGATTCTGCACTTGAGAAAAAGAAGTAGAATCTGTGTAATACTGAAAGTGGATACATCTCCACTACTATTTATAATTTCTTTTGTATTTCAACAAAATGCATGCCCTTGTCACTGAAAGTATTAAGATTAATGATTTAGAGGGATTTGCCAAAGAATGAATTCTGTATTAGGTTGATAAGTTCAAGATACAGCCACAGAAATTATTTATGTGTGCCTTACTGTATATCTGATCATTAATTTCTAACTAGGATTTCAAACATTTGTATTTGGAAACAAGTACAGATACAAAGGTTAAAAATGTATTTATTTATTTGTGTCTGTACAAACAGAAGTTTGTACTGAATGTAATTTAAAAACATATTTAGCTCTTCTGTTGTTTTATAAAAATGCCAGGTATGTATCGTTAAAGACATAAATCACTACCTTTTGGTCACCACAGCTTAAACCATTTACCTCTTCTCAGTTTTTACATCATTCCTCCAATTTTTTCAGCAAGAAAATCTTATTCACAGGAGAGATGCAGCTAAGGTTTATGCAGAAAAGCTGACTGCTGTAAATAAAAAGGAACTGACAGGATCAGGCCACTTCACTGGGTTTTGGTTACTATGTTCCGAATAGCTTAAAGTGATATATGTTCCAAAGCACCTTGGATAGTCAGTGAACTGCAACAGCTACCATTTCCCTCAATACTCTAGAAAATTAAACGTCTGCCTTGCCTGGATTTTCCTGCTTCATTTGGATAAGATGTTTATTGCCTAAACCAGATGACATATTGCACCTTTGAAATGCTGTGTGATAATACATTGTATCACATAGCCATGAGGTTAATTTCTGCAGCTATGGATCTTCAGCAAGCCTTAGGGAACATAGAGAACAAAGAAAAAACAGGAAACAATGTGCAGCAGTGTAAGGTACAGTCAGTGTACTAATATATATACTGTCATTTATAACTTTATGTTTCTTAGCACAAGTGATCTTGTAATGTCTACCGACTCTTGAATGCCTTAAAGATACAGAAATTTCTATCATTTAGGTTTTATTTAATGTAGAATAAAATAATAAATTTTAGTTTGCTCTTTAAATGACAAACTGATGTCAGTACTCTTCAACAGATTTTCATATTTCATTGCAGAAGAAATCATTATATAAATGTGAGATGATAAAGAACTGACAATTCTGGTTTATCCTGTGGGAGTTTGGGGGGAAAAAAATATTTGAAAAGAAATTTTTTTAAGGCAAAAATCAGAAAAAACCTCAAACCTAAGTTATGAGGTTCATAAACCTGAAGATATTTATAAAAATAAAAGTAAAAAGATACACAGTCTCTAAAGACAAAAAACCCCAATTAGTTTAACCAAAGAGTGTGCTAAAAATTATAGCCATTGATTGTGTAAGTTTACACATTTAAAAAATATAGTTTACATGTCTGTTATCTCAGCTACAGAAGTCCTTGGAACTATGTATGTCAGTGTAACTCATTATTTTTAACTCACTGGGGAGCTTACTGAGACTTTTTCTTCTTTGCTTTTCTCTTAAGAGAGTTGATGGACTTTCCCAAACAATGTACAAGGCCAACATGAAGTCCAGTTTTGATTGTTTGGGGTTTTTTTAAATAAAAGCCTGATTTTCATTCACCCGTGATGTAACTAGAAGCTATAACTGAATTGCAAATAAAAGAGCAGTGGTCTACATTTTACAGGTGACTTTGAGCGCCGGAGGAGTGAAGATAACTACTAATAACTAGTTGCAGGAAGTAGAATTAAATATAATTTTTTTATGAAAAGGATTTGGAAAGGTTTGAAGGACTTGGAGGGAGAGAGGACAGCAGAAAACAAAAGGCAAAACCAAAAGAAAACCAAGAAATACTGCCCTCAAGAAAACCTGCTCCAGAACATAAATAACTTCATTCTTATATTTATTTTAATATGACTTTAACTTCATGAAATACCATTTCCCAGCACCCGCTAGTGGCCTATAAAATTTCTGAATTATGCAAGCATGTTTATAAGTGGTTAATATGAGTTGTTATTGGTATTGAGACTGAAAAGCCAGAAGAATCTGACACAATAGATTAGCTTCAGACATCCCAGGATACACAGCCACAAACTGAGGAATAAAGAGTAAATATGTAGTAAATATACAGATATACCAGAAAACTTAACTATCTCATTCACCAATTTAATTCTAATTTGGAATGAAACTGATTATTTTTCTCTCCAAAATGGCAGTAAAGGTTGATTTTTCCTTGCCAAAAATATCTCAAAAGCTAACCATTGTTACTTCACTTGCTAAAAAAGTTGCTTAAGCAACTTTACATATAATGAACATACAATACAAATATTTGATCCAGAATTGATTTCTAAGTATTATTCCTTCACATACCAAAACAAGTAGAACAAGATACACATGTAGAATAAAATGTTTAGCAAGCTGCTATGCATGCGGATCAGCCTCTCATATGTTCTTCTGCAAGAAACTCAGCCAGTTCATGGGGTTTCAGCAAGAAGAATAATTTTAAAACAGTCAATCTATGGTTCTCAACAGCTCTTATTTTAAGGTCTAAACAGAAAAAAAAAAGTAGTAAGCAGCAAAATAAAATTAAGAGGTCTTTCTTAAGCAGGTATCTTCTACATGTTTTCTTGGTTCTGACAAGAAGAAATAATTACACTCAACTTGAGAATCTCCAAAAGCTTATTAATTCATTTGACATCCAAATGTTTTGATGGTTCTAAAGGCCAGGTATGATATCCGCAGCAGAAAAAACTCAAAAGACTGTCTTCTTGATGTTTTTTCTCTGCAGGAGCATCTGCGTAGTTTGTTTCATTTTAATGATACAACAATGAATTCTAGGACTAGAAGCAGGAAGCTGCACCCTTGCTATTGTACCCTATCATTTTCGTGATCCTGATAGGACTACTTTGCCAGTGCAGGCATCTCAGTTTTGGTACCAAGCTCTCCTACTGAGACCTAGTCACAAGTTTCTAAAAGGAGCTGAACTTCACAGTGCAGAAATCCTCTGATAGCAGGTAGAAGGCGAGTGTGGAGACACCCGAGTACCAAGCAAATATGGGAAACAGCTTGACCTTGGGAATCCCATCTACACACAACCCATTTTTACTGACTGACTTCAAGAACCACCTGTGTCTACCTATATAAACATGTATGTGTGCTCCTGTGTGTATATGTACACATATACACAAACACACACACAAACATACATATATGTATATAAAAGTAACTCCAAGCATGTAACACTGACAAGGGTTGGCAAGGGCTTTTTTTGCCTGTACTTGCCTGTCTGGAAGAGGTTACAGACAGAACAGAAGACAAGACTAACATGAAATGACTTTTCTGGCAGAAATCTTGTTACAGCAAGAGAAGGACACAGAATGAGTCAATTCTTCCAGACGGTCTGAAGAAAAGCAATTTATGAGGAGAAGAAAAAAAATTCAGTGGTAGAAAAGCTTCAGAGAAAGGGAAAAATATGCAGCTTTCACCCTCTTTCTGAAAAGAAGCAGCAGCTGAAGGACAGTGGCTGATTTGGTGAACCGAAAAAGGAAAGCAGCAAGCACAGAAGAGCAGAATGTCTCTGGTACACTTGAGAGTATCTAGGAACTGAAAAAATAACAACCATTTCTGTGATGGAAATGGCAGCTATTACTGTTTTACTCTATGGACTAATTAATTCATAGTGTGCAATTGGTTGAAATACAAAGTGAGTCCAGGAGTGGAGTTTGGGGCCTGGAGCACTGGAACAAGTTGCCCATAGAGTTTGTGGAGTGTCTGTCCTAGTTCAGCAAGCTGGGACCAGTTTATCACTGTGTGGGTGTGACAAAAGCAGTGTATTCTAAACCCTCTATTTCACTTCCCATGAACTGTTAACAACGAACCATTTGCAGCGGCTGCCCAGAGCGCACCTGACATCTCAGGCTATAAGCTGGGTGTTAAAAGAAGCCTGTGAGATAGGAGCTGTGATAACTCCCCTCTGGGGCACCTCCACATCCAGTCTGAGGGGTCATGTCTGCTAATGGGCCATCAATGATTCCAAAAATATCCCATGACTCAGAGTTAGATCACCCATTGCGGAACTCTCTGCCCTGGGGGAGGTGCTGGGCATTCCCACCTGAACCTGAGGTTTTATAATCTTGGGGTTTGGAGACTTATGGAACCACTTGTCAGATCCAGAAGAAGACAGGAACCTTGACAGGACTGTGAGCACCACTCCCGACCCAACTGATACTGTCATCTGGACCAAAAGGTTTTTCCCTTCCTTTTACTTTGGACTCAGGGGAAGCAGGATGGGGGCTCAGCACAGAGGCTAATAAACATCACTCTGTTTGTGGCCTGGGGTGCTCGGTTATATTTCTGGATTTTGTGGATCAAAACCAATTTCTCTTTGCATCACTGCATTTATTGGAATATTTTTATTAAATTGTTACTTCTGTGTTGGGTTCACTTCTCCTGCTGGTTTACCTTTAAGCCAGGACAGTCTCCTCTGGAGACATTTAAGAACCATCCGAACACAATCCTGACTAACATGCTGTTTGTTTGAGCAGAAAAGTAGTTCTAAATTACCTCCAGTGGTCTCTTCCAGTCTTACCCATTCTGTCATTCTGTGACTGTCTAAACTTGACGTGGAAGAAGAAAAGGTAAGAACACGGGAGTTGGGCTTCGTTGAATTAAAGTGGGAAGAAAGCAAAGAAAGTGACAGACTCCTCTGGGGACAAGCTTGGAGAGCTGGGGCTATTCAGCCTGAAGAAGAGAAGGCTCCAGAGGGATTTTATAGCAGCCTTCCAGTACCTAAAGCGGGTCTGCAAGAGAATTGGAGAGAGACTTTTAAAAAGGACATGTAGTGATAGGACAAGGGGCAATGGCTTTAAACTGAGAGAGTAAGTTTAGATCAGATGACAGGAAGAAATTCTTTACTGTGAGGGCAGAGAGGCACAGAGAAGTTGTGGATGTCCCATCCCTGAAAGAGTTTAATGCCAGGCTGTATGGGGCTCTGAACAACTTAGACTAGTGGAACTTACACACTACATAAGTAGGGTGTTGGAACTAGATGATTTTCAAGATCCTTCCAACCAAAACTATTCAATGATTCTATGTTGGCTATTGCTGAAAACTAATACCAATGCCTAAAGCTACAGTCCAGTAATAAAAACATGATCATCGAGGGCTAAGATGTCTTACCAGACCAACTAATAGCATGCTGAAATTGCTGAGGCATAATTAACATACAGAAAAACAGGTTAATTAAGCATGAAAAAGAAAAAACTCAAAACACTAAAGGCCTGCATCCCAGAACTCATGACATAAAATGCATTATAACAATGCATTGTTTTTATGCTTCTCAAGCCTAATTTTCATGGTGGGTGGTTTGTTTTTTGTTTTGTTTTGTTTTGTTTTTCAAACTATGATATAGATTATAACACCACAATAGCATTTGATCTAGGAAGGGCAAAAAATCCTCAACCTTCTCTACAACTAATTTATATAGAAATACCAAGATTTCCAGTAGGAATGAGTGAAACTGAATAAAGTTCCAGTAGTACACCAACAGAACACATAAACCACCAGAACTTGTAACCACCTAACATCTCAACTTTATTTCCATTTAACTTAAATGGCTGTTTGATGGGTACTTTTTAAAATATTGTTAACATATCACACTGTGCTTATGTGAACTAGGCTACAGTACGGGAAGTTTTCTGTTGCTCCAGTCCTAGTTGATGGCTCAAAACACAAACACTCATGAAAGGTCTTTTGGAACAGTAATTATCTACATCATTACAGCAGATGTCATCATGGTTGTGTAGGAGGGAAGCAGAACAGCAGCTAAACACCCAAGTATTTGCTTTTGTGTTGTAGTTTGGAATTTTTGCATAAATTCTCTCCCCTGTCACTGACTACCCATGTCATCAGGGAACAAAGG
>JAOXXN010000461.1:403758-419192 GCA_026770055.1 Myrmophylax atrothorax | reverse complement strand
GGGGGGGAAGGGGACACGCCTGCTGTCTGCCAATGCTTAGAAGATGTAGCTCCTGCCTTTGGGGGAGTGTCCTGAGTTGGTAAGACAACCATACGTGAGTAACTCTTTGGTGACTGGGGTGCTTACACGTTTGAGCTTGGTGCTTTAGTCTCCCTCCTTCTCTGTCTCTTCTCTTTGGGTTCTTGTTATTCAGTCACTCTTGTTAATAAAGATACTGTGTTTTCTGAACTCTCTACGGTGCTCAGCCTCATTTTCCAGCAACTGCAGAAGCCACCCTATTACAACTCTTCTATTAGAAGATCTCTGACCTTCAGGCTATCCAAGATGTGTTTTCAGTGGTGGAGAATAGAGGTGAGCAAACAAAAACAACTGCCAAGACAGAAATATCCTTTTGCAATAGTGACTGTCTACTCATAATGGGTGTTACAGATGCATTGTTTGGAGCAAGGTAAAGGTTGCTATTTCCATTTTGTTTCTACATAACTATGTACTTGACTATTAGTTCATGGTTATGATTATTTTTTTTGAAGATTAAATATTTGTGTGTGTAAATGAAGGACATATAGTACTGACATTTTAACAAAACAACTATTCTTGCAACATTGGCAACACGTATATAGATCTTGATCCTCTTACTCATTAAAATTATAACCTCATGTACAAAATAATTCACATTTTAGTCACCAACAGCAAATCTAAAATCTGATTCTCAGAATTCTCAGGAAAATGACACCTGATGTCCTTTACAGGACTTGACAAACATCTGCAAGTGTGAATGAATGCATTAGATGTATGACTGTTCTTTTTGCCTCCATCATTCTTAAGGTTTCTTTTATATCCAGTAAAACAATGCTATTAGACTCACTCTTGGGTTCTGTGCGCATTTTTTAATTCATAATGAATATTGTCCCTTTATCTACTTAATTTTTCTAATTAAACTGGTATGAAATGCAGTAAACAAACAAGTACTGGTAGCCCTAACTAAAGAAAGCTGTGGGTAACACTGACTAACCACTATGCAACTGGGACCTCCCTGTTTAGCTGGGACTGCTGATAGATGATGCATTGCAGGCATTTACACCAGCTCCCTCAGTACCCTCGAGTGGATCTAGTCCAGCTCCATAGACTTGTGAGTGTATATAAGTGGGGTAGCAGGTAACTGTCCATTTCCTGATGCATTATAGTGGCTTCATTCTGTTCCCCATCCCTGTCTTCCAGCTCAGGGCCTGGGTACCCCAAAGATAACTGCTCTGGCTATTAAAGACTGAGACAAAGAAAGCATTAAGAATCTCAGCCGTTTCCCCATCCTTTGTTAAGACATTGGCATGGATTTTTTACATGGCATCTTGCAGAAGCTGAACTCCCTGCACTAGCAAACACAAAGGCTACATCTCACAACCTGAGTTCTTTTCCAGTACTTCAACTGAAGTGAAGCAGCATAAATAAGGATAGCAAATGAAGCTCTGATAAGCACAGAGATTTAATTCTCTGTCATTAACAGTCTCCAAGGATGCATTAACACCATTTAGAATAAGAGTAATTAATTCTAATTCTAATCCTGCTCCAAATTTGCATATTAGGAACATGTCTAAATCTTCTCTAGAAAAATGTAACATACCACATATCTCCTGGTCACATTACATCTAATACTCAAGATGTTCATGCACATTATTCTAAAGGAGTATCTGCACTGTTTGGGATCCTTTCTGAACAAAGGCTGTATGGGTCCATCTAGTTCAGAAATTTCCTGATAAATTTTCTGCTCCATAAACTATCAAAAGACCAAAAAGATTTCCTGTCACTTTATTAAAACTTATGGCAAACTTCTGAATGCTTCTCAATATCTACCCAAAGGGCTGGAGCATGGAGCTCCAAACCTTCAAGGCCCTCTGAATTCTCACAGAGTCTAGCGGCCAAAACCATCCATGAAGTATTTTCCAGATTGCATGGCTGGCCTGCACAGCCTTCAGAGGCTGAGGATGCTCTTTACAACTTGCCACAGATCACAAGGTCCATGTAAACTTTTCAGCCAGAACCACAAGCACTTTATGACTCTACATGAACTGAAGGCAGGCAAAAGCTGTGGTCTAGAGGATAACTTAGAAGCTGTGTGCTCTCACTCCATTTCATCCTGAATTGTCCTATGTAAAGGCACCAGTTGTTTTCTAAGATCTTTACTTTTTCTTTCTGTGGGAAATTTTGGAATCTCTACTTCTCATTTCAGAAAGCCTGAATTTTGTCTTTTGGACCAGCTCTATTATCTTGTTGTCTGAAGTAGACAAATCATCATCATAAAAAAAAAAAAGAAAAAAGAACACCATGGAGGTGCACTTTCTGTGCAAACTTCCTTCCCATATTCTCATATGGCTTCATCTGATGTTCTCAACATCAGCACTTTAACACAGAGAGTCAGACCACACTTTTGCCATATTCTTTACTTCCTTTTGAAGTATACCTGAATGGTAAAGGCAGCTTAGACATGAGCAGACACCTGATGCATAGGGGAGCTGGGACCTGTTGATCTGCCACCCAGTCTCTGTGTGCGTGAAAAGGGGGAGATTTTGGTCAGGCAACCTGGTCCAGGGAAAGTCAGCGGCAGCACTAGCTGCAGCTCAGGCAGCGAGCACTGGATTTGCCACCAGCACCATCATAACCAGTGGGGACCTGCAGATGACTTGCACAGCTTAGCCCTTAGAAGAAGTAAAACAATTAGCTCATTTGCTTTCTCTACTGATTCCCCTTTGGCTCCTCTGGGGTAAAGGTGGCACTCCTCCTTGAGGCTTCCCATAGCTGGTCACAAGAACCTGATGCAGTGTTCTAACCTTGAGAATGGGTGTTTTTGGCAGCAGTCACCTCATGGATGGGCTCACCTTACTGTAGGGCAGAGACATCCAGTTACATACTCTGGTCCTAATTTATTTTCTGCAAAAGGAAATCTTTATGCTGCTTCGCTGCTGATGTCCCTTGTTCATCCCAGAGGAGATGAGGGAGCTGCCAGCTGGCACTAGGCTGACTTATAGCCTGTGGTTGCCACCTGGGGAGATGAGAAGACCTAGGACTAGCTAGGTTTGTAATAAGATAATTTTGGTGCTTATGATCATATGTCTGTGATGGGCATTACTCAGAGGTACAAGCAATGCTGAAAGGGGAGAGATCAAGATTATTGTGAAGGCCAAAACAATAAAAATACATCCGGGTTTGAAGCAGGAGATGTGCACATTTCATCTTTGCCTAGACATGACTCATCAGTACTCTCCTCTCCATGCAGCCTAAGGAGCTGCCCCAGCACTTCCCTCCCTCTCCCTGACTTACAAACTATGTCAGTCATAGATTTACAGCTACATCACTTTCCCCACACAATGCATATTGTGCATACTAATTCAAGGACTGCTGTTACTACTGTTAAATAACTTTTTGTCAGCAAATCAGGTTGTACTTGGATTAGCTTTCACTGCCTGACTTCACAGCCCCACTACCTCCGCTTAGAAGCACTGCTTCATTTTCATCACAACATTGACGCAAGGAATTGTTATAGCCATTTTATAGAGGCACAGATGGATTAAGCTGTTTGCTCAAAGTCCGCAGCAAAGCCCACAGCCAAAGTCATAAAACTAAAATCCCACAAGTTGAAAAATAGAGTCATCCATCATCTGTCTCTTTGATAACTCTAACGCTACAGAAGAGAGTCTCCATAGATGGTCATGTTCTACTGCTTCTTTCTAACCCCAATGACCATTTCCAAAGTTAACAAATAATAGAACAAGAGAAGGGAAATATTATAGAACAGGTTTATCTTTAAGCTTCAGAACAACCTGCAGGCTAATTGCACAATAAAACCTCAGGGGATTATACAAACAAGTACCACATTGAATACATTGAAGCAGAACGGAAAACAGCTTAAGTACATAGGAAAAATACATCAAAAGTACAGCTATGGTCAAAGAACTACAAATAAAAAGAAGTATTTAATGGTAATCTTACTAAGAGATTTTGATTATCCTGGACATAGCTTCCTAGGAGTTTTCATGCTTCTCTAGCCTTTAAAAATAGCCCTGAGCAGGACTTTAAGAAGTGAGTGAGGCCTTTGAGTGCATTCCCATTGCTTCAAATTCCTCCACCTCACTCCTGCCTTTGACAGTACATGTCATTCTATAAGAACAAGCTGCCAACTCCCTGTATAACTTCCCTCTCAAAAGAGCAAGTTTAAGCACTCAGAAATGTAGTTTTCCAACAGAATATTAGCCCTGAAGAAGGCATTTGCTACAGAGAAATGCATTAAAACTTGGCCAGAAGGCTCATTTTCTGGATATACAGGATCTAACTTCCACTGTTACACCACATCCAAGGGAAAACACTTCTCTTTGTCCCACTTACTACACAATTAGAAACCATGTAAAATGAGAAGGAGCTACATATGAACTACACAATTTCAAAGTATAACGTACACAGAAGAGTTTCCATGCTCTTTTCCTTCCTTATAAATTGTATCCAGATGTGTTTCCCAGATTTTTTGATACAAATTATTTTCCTTGTGCTTTTAAGGGCCTAACCTCTTGCTTTGTTTCAATATAACTAGTACTTTTGAAATTTATTAAAAGTTTGCACCATTTTTAATTGTCAAATAGTTGCATGAGAGAAAAATATAAGCTTCTAACCATTTTATAGATTCTTTCTGCCCCTCTATTCTGCTCTTGTGAGACTCCACCTTTAGTGTTACATCCAGCTCTGTGGTCCCAGCACAGGAAGAACATCAGCCTGCTGGAGTGAGTTCAGAGGAGGGTCACCAAGATGATTAGTGGGATGCAGCATGATTCCTATGAGGAAAAGCTGAGAGAATAGGATTTGTTCAGCCTGAAGAGAAGGCGTGGAGGTGACCCAGCTGCAGCCTTTCAGTACCTGAAGGGAGCCTACAAGATAGCTGAAGAGAGACTATTTACAAGAGCAGATAGTGACAGAACAAAGGGGAATGGCTTCAAATTAAGAGTAGGTTTAGTTTAGATATTAGGAGAAGTTCTTTACTGTGAGGGAGGTGAGGCACTGAAACAAGTTGCCCAGAGAAGCTGTGGATGTCCTATTCCTGGGTATGTTCAAGGCCAGGTTGGATTGGACTGTAAGTAACCCAGTCTAGTGGAAGTGTCCTTGCTCATGGCAGGGGTGTTGGAACTAGATGATCTTTAACGTCTCTTCCAATCCAAGCCATTCTATTATTCTATGATAAAAATAAGTTAATTATTCCAATAGATCTGTCAGTTTTAGGTAGTTATTTTTGCATTTGGGTTGCATAAGGCTGTATGCTCAGTTAAACATTGTGTTACAATGAATAGCATCACTGTTGGGTGAACTTTAACGCTGAGAGTTTAGCCTGGCTGATCTCTAGTGACTCATGGAGACAAGCTCATTATAACTTCCATAAGGAAACTACATATCACATGAAGGCACAAAAAACAAGGGAAGATGTAGCTGGAGTGTCAGGGAAAATTACTGTAATTATACAAAGTAACTGTATTACATACTTCAGAGGAGCAAGAAAACAGCAAAAAAACACCATACTACTCTCTATGAAAAGAAACACTGGTTTTAGGATATTTTTCTAGGTTAAGAACAAGGGAATAAAGGGTGAAGAGAGAGAGAGAGAAATTCTGAGAAATAGTTGACAAATAAGATAAAGGTTCATTATCTCTCCCATTTCTTCTTTGTAGTTATTTCATATTTAGACAACTTTAAACTGTGTTTTATCTGGAATCCAGAAACCTATCTCTGTGTCTAAATATCCACAGAGAATGGTAGTTTCTGGGAAAACACTTCACAATAAAATAACTAAGAAAAAAAACAACGAAAAAGATACCATCATCACTCTCCTTTTAGTGAGACTTCTTATATTACTTTTGCTGGAGAATGAAATATATCAATGTATGAAATTTATGATGGGAAAGGAATCCCATTTTCTGCACAGTTTCATTGTTGAGAGGAAGGTTTTGCAGTATCTGCAGAAATACATGCCTAGATGACATAACCTACACTTCCCTAGTATAAGCTTCCTTCTTTTCCTGTGCAAAAGAGCCTTCTCTGCACTCATCCAGCTGTTATATGTAAACCATATTTTAACCTCTAAACACCAATAGTATAGCTGAAAGCCTGTTTCGTGGTTTGTAGACTGCTCACAGACCTCTGATCTTTCTCTTTTCTCTCATTTTCCCAGCCTTGTTCTGCAGTTGCATGATATTACTATCATCCCAAGCACTTTCTACTGTCTGTCATACAAGCGCCTTTCACCTTCTTGGAGTCATTGCTCAATGATTACTTGGTAGTGGTTGATATCTTGCAATTTCTTCTAATTTGACATCAGGCACTTCATTATTTTCCCGTCTTCCATGCAGAAATCTCATAGGTAGAAGCCAGCTGAGAATGATGCAGTTTCCCTTTTTCTCTCTTTATCTTTTTTTAAATCAGAATTCAAAAATCCTGGCAAAGGCCATTGATTTCACTGGAGACTGATTGGGGTCACCTTTCAGCACTGTTGTGCACAAAACTGCCCACTCAAGCCACAAAAGGACATCATATACTTAATTTTGATAACACGTAGACTGAAGTTTTCTCTTCCTCCCTCAGACTGACCTCCTTCTTACATGGGTACCCCTCGTGCCCATGACACAGACTCATCAGGAAAATCTCATGGCAAGGAACACTCAAAACTGAAATTGTGCTAATGCATAGGTCTTGCTGCTTGGGTATTATTTTTTTTTTCCCATGGCAAGTTTAACATATTTTCACTCTACAGTTTCCTTCACTTTTGTCCACTTTGTTTAATGTAACATTTTCATTTTTCAGGTAAAAGCAGCCTGAGATGCTGTACTCATAGACCTAAGATGTCCTCAAGAATTTCAAAGTGCTTTAGCTAAGCTGTTCTCAGTTTCAATAACAACATGGGTGTTTGAAATTAGCACCTGTCACATTTATCTTATATTAGAGTGGTTACAAATGCATCATTGAAAACTATCACACTTTAACAAGCTGCCAGCATATATTAGTGCTACCTAGCTTTTACATGGCATTTTAGATGTGAATCTCAAAGCACACTACAGAAAACAGTAAGTAACATTCCACTTAGAGGACAAAAAAAAAAGAGTGAGAGACAGTATGATTAAAAAGCCTGCAAGAGAAAAGAAGTTCCTCTGCGCTGTAATTTCCCAATCTCGAGTACAGTACTCAAAATACAGAGTGAAAAACACTTAGAGATCTACTTTTGAATTGTTGGACTTTCCTGGCAGAGTTCAAAACAAAACTCATTTCCCACTTAAAATTACTCAAAGCATTATGAAGAAAGGAGCATGAGGGAGGCAAATTTTCAAAGGATAAAAAAGAGTTTGAAAAACAGTATTTCATAATGATATTGCATGAGGCTTATAGTTAGAAGATTTCATGTTCATATTCTCCTTGTAGGTAAGTCTTCCCAGTTAGCTCATGTTCTCTTGTGACCCACCATTTGTACTCATTATGGTTGTATTCCCTAGCCTGGCTTCCCCACAGTGAAATCCAGTAAGGAATTCTGAGCACTAGGAAGAAGGACACTGAAGGACACCTGAAGACACTGAACGCTGCAGCATGTGAGAATAGAAAGTTATATTTTCAACAACAGACTTTCTGTGGAGATAACAGGATTTTTGAAAAAAAAAAAAAATCACATTTTCAATTAGCGTTAGTTACAGACAACAAGTCCTTTATGATTGTTAGCCTTAGTTACAAACAGCAACTCCTTTTTTATTGGTACAAGGCCAGCAGATATTCTAACCAAATTTCTGTAACGAATCATTGCAACAAATGGCAAATTATTGAGTTAGACAGTGATACAGAAGTAACATACACTTCTAAAGGAACTGCTTCACAAATGAGCATATTAACATATTTCTTGCACGAGAATTTTCAATTTGCCAGTCTGAGAAATAATACACACTGAGAGAAAATTATAGATTTTGGTGTCCAAGTAATTCTGTCTCAACCTTGATATTTACTGTATTTTACACACAAGGGCATGGGATAAATGGAATCATTCAATAAATCACACATTCACAGCCAGAGTATCCAGTATGTTATATTAAGTAGTAGCTGTCAAAGAAATAGTAATGATACCTACTGATATTTCTATCTGTGCACTGGTAAATTTATGCATTTGTTTCTGGGCAAAGGGCTTTTTGTTTTGAGTTGTATAATGTAATTTATTTTTTTCAAAGCTGAGAAATTGGCAATAATGCTGCAGTTTTTGGCTAAGAAAGAAACTCTCTGTATTGTCTAGAAGAAGAGCTGAAAATAAACAGAAGATAAAAGCAAGAATGTGACATTCAAAAGCTTCAATAGCACATAAGAGGGTACTCAAACCATCCCACTCAACTTCATTTTTTTTTAAAAGAAAGAGAATGGAAAAAAACAACAGATGTATTCATAAGGACGGTGCAGGATTATTTATTTCAGCAAACACAGGAGTTCACAGACATCTTATGGCTTGCATCATCCCTGAGCTAATATTTGGAAAATACTTTATTCTAGAAGCAATTCCTAAAGCCCTCTGTATCTTCACAAGACAGAAGAGGGTAGGGAAATTTCATTCAGCATTATGACCCATGTAACAAAAATACAGTAAGTGAAATTCCTGAAATGATACTCCAGGGATCACTATACTGAATAGATGTTGGATTTTTTTTTAGAGGATGAGGGTTAAGAAAAAATGGTTTCAGGCTCACAGGATAAAATCCATGCTACCGTCTGAGTTACAAGCTTCTTTTCCTTTCCGTGCCCTAAGTCCAGTTCCATAAAAATGCCCAACTTTTCATTCCTAGTTTCTTCTTCATACTCTCAAGGCTGCTCATTTCTTTCCTTATCAATTTCTTCAAATCCTATTTGAGATGATTAGAAAGACATTATTTTTCAGTTGAACTAAATGTTGGAAACATTGTTCCATACAGAAATAATAAATTTGCTCTCCACCACAAAGGGGGAAAAAAAAAAGAAATGAAACATTTATATGCACTTTGTTTGCCAAAAATGCTTTTTTTCCTGTGCTTTTTTAAAAAAAAAGGTTCAGTGCATGCTTTCACTGAAGTGCAACCTTACAAACAAAAAAAATCAATCAGTTCCTACCAATCCTAAAACTTCTCAATGCACTGGAGACTAAAAAAACCTGATTACCACAAATTCCACAAAACCCCCCATGAATAAAAAAACTTTCCTCCATAAGAAGGTAACCACCTAAAACAGCAAAGCAGCCAACAACAATCAATCTTCTGCAGTTTCTTGACCTCAGCCACTCCTCATGTGGCTTCCCCTCAAGACCATTCACCATCTTTGTTGCTCTCCTTTGTGTGCTCTCTAAGAGCTGAGTTTCTTTGCTATAATTGCATTGTCCAAAACTGCATACAATATTCAAGGTGAAGTTGCCTCAGTGCAGTGCAGAGCAGGACCATCACATCCCTGGACTGGCTGACAATGCTTTATCTGATGCCCCCCAGGACACGGTTGGCTCTCCTGGCTGACAGGGCACTGCTGACTCACGTTCAGCTTGCTATTGCCCAAGACTCCCCAGGTACCCTTCTGTGGCACTGCTTTCCAGCATCTCATTTCCCAGTCTGTACAAACATCCAGTGTGGCAGTGAACTAGCACAGACCCATCACAGCTTGTGTGCGGTAATGAAACAACTTTATTGACACTTGGACATGGGCATTTATACCTTTCCCGGGAAGGGGTTATGTTTTGGTATTACATGTGCAATCTCCACCAATCAGCTCAAACCTATCCGAGCAGCATGTATGACTGCTTGCTTCTCCCTCTGGAGTCTTCTGGGAAATGTAGCATCGAACTATGACACAGCCCCCCAGCAATCCCTTTGCATTAAACTGTCCCCCACATTTCTCCCTTCTTTATTAAGTAACAACAAAGGAGAAACCATACTACACTCCATGAATAGAACAATACAAACCAGAACCCAAACAGTTCTCTATGCAAAGTAACTTTATTGTGAGTAATTGTTTAACCCAGGGCCTATTCCTAAAAACCCTTTATTACAGCTAACCAGTTTTATGAAAGAGCAACCATGATGAATTCAGGGTCTCTGTTATCTTTAACTTTTATCTGAGGGTCTAGGTGTAACTGGGGTAAAGCATGTCAAACTGTTATCCGAGAGTGTATAACTGAGGTAGTGTGATTGTGTAAATAAATTAGGTAGGTTTCATCAGTAGTTGTATTCTCATATGTTTACATACTCATACACTTACATGCATTCAGTCAGGAAGCCCTGTCATTCATGCATTCACATAATAGAATCTGAAAATTTATTTTGCTGTCTTTTGGTTGTAAGCTGAGAAATTATCATTGTTATTCCTTTCTTTGATGCCTGAATTACTGTTCTGATGAAGTGACAACTGTAACAGAAAACCTGTAAAACATAAACATATCCCTTTCTCATGTTCAATATTCAGAACATATAAATCCCTCATAAACATTCCTATATATCAGAGATAGACTCACCCTTTTTTCTGTTTTTGCATTGCAAAGGAGGAGAGTTGTTAGTTGGTGTTTGCTCATTTTGACTTGATGGAATCTCGGTACAGCCACTGCAAAACTTAGCAAAAATTATTACCATTTATACAAAAAGAGTTTATGTTTTGAGTTTGGAATTTAGAATAATAAAAAAAATACAGAACACTTCAAAACTGATTTTTGGGATAGCTAGAACATGTTAAGAAAAATGCTTTGAAGGAATTGGATTAATGCTTTCTGAAATCTGTCTTACTTTTCAATTTTAGTATTTAAGGCCTCTAATATGAAATACTAGTTTGATGATAAAAATATATACAATGGCAGCAGAAATAACCTGGTAACACATTTTAAAGCTAGTTTAAACCATTCAAAACGATTCAAAATCATTCAAAATTGTAGCTGTACTTCTAATAACTATTATATTTAACTGCTCTTACTAGAAAAGTAAGATGAAGTTGAACTTGGAACTCAAAACACTGATAAAACACAGAAACACCTTCAAAATCCACTGACACAAAGATTTGCTGGAAAAAAAACCCCCTTTTGTTCACACAAGGCAACCCACAGGGTCAGCACCAGCTCGCTCTTGGAGCGCAGCCCACTCAAGTGCTTCGAGAAGCCACTGCCGCCGCTGCACAGCCAGAGCTGAACTGTGCAGTTCTTCTTGGCTTTCTGCGTATCCCCGAGCTGCATCACACGTGGCTTTCCTGGCGCTCTCGGCTGCTGCTGCTGCCGCTTGGCTTCCGGCGTGCTCTCGCCACTACGTGGGCTGACAGCCCAGGGAGCCCAGCTCGGGCCCCGCGGTGCCACCTGGGCAGTGCGGCGCTGGTCCACCTCAAACTTTGGCCCTGCACTGTCCTGTTCTGTCCCAGCAGGGCTCACCGCGTAACACCCGCCCAGCTGGCAGTGGCTCCCGGCTGATGGGGATCCCGAATGATGCCGTGGCTTTTCTTGCCCGTGTTCCGCATCGTAAACGCCTTTTAAAGCAACCCGCGATCGCGCTATGCCACTAGTAACCCATTAATGCATTGCGCCCGTTATTGCTGCCTGGCTGTCTCACGTAGGTGACTCCACGTTACCCTGGCCAGGCATGTAGTCTCTCCATCATCCCCAGACACGCCTGGCAGCAGCTGGCGCGCCAGCTACATGCACATCGCCACCTGGGGAAGGCAATGGGTCACGCCATAAGGTGCCTTGTGCCAGCCCAGGGACCGCAGTGCGGCTGCTTTTTTCATTACAGCTGTGCTGGACTCTGTGGCTTGCGGCGCCGCCATGCCCAAGGTGCCTCTCTCTGTTTTTTTTTTTGCCGCTGCTGTTACGCCAAGCTCGAACCCGCAGCCGCAGGTGCACCTGCGCCGAACCTCGCTGTGCTCCCAGCCCCGCTGTGCTGACAGCTTTTATTCGCTGCTTCCTGCTGTTGGAGCTTTCACCTCGCTTTTGCCATGTTGACACTGCATTGGCTGTTCATGGCTTTCTCAACTTCTTCCGCTGGGGTCCCATAAGCAAAGCTCACCACCTCTCTTCTTGCCGCCCCGACTCTACATATTCCCGCCCTCACCTCAGGTGGCAGCGGCCATCTCTGCTGCTTCTGCAACTAAGCACTTGCAAACCGTGGAGTCCTCAGATCCCAATCCTGCGTGAAGTCTTTGCGTCACTCCCCGGCGTGGCAGCTTCGGCAGAAGAGAGGGTCATGTTTGCCGCCTACCTGCACACACCGGCTCGCCCACCCTGACGTGATCGGCAGGACTGGATGAATCCCCTCAACTCCGTGCTTGCTACACCGCTCCCGAAGTCTCGGATCTCGTTTTTCTATACAGTTTTTGTCTGTCTTTCTGCCAAGCACCCAGTCTGAATTCCTTGTCCCACAAGAGTCCAAGTGCATGCAATGTAACCCAAACTAAGATTGCCATTTTGGCTATTTTTAGTTCTTTTTATGTGCCTGTTTGACAGGCAGCTTTGTTTCTTGTTGGGATAAATCTCGTTATCCCCCACCCCTCACTTTGTATTTAAATTCCTTTTCCTTGTGTTTCCTAGAGTTTACTATGTCCTTGTAGACCCTGAGGTACTGTGTGTATGTGATACTTTTTGGACCTCCCTTTCCTTGCCTGGGTCGAGGGCTGCCACCATTGAATGTCCCAGCGGGTACTAACCCCTGGTTCCCAACATCCCCTTTGTAAGCCCTTGTATCAGGCACCATTTGTGGCAGTGAACTGCCACAGACCCACCATGGCTTGTGTGCAGTAATGAAGCAACTTCATTAAATACTTGGACGTGGGCATACCTTTCCCAGGAGGCAGTTACATTTTGGTATTACATGCGCAATCTCCACCAATCAGCTCAAACCTATCTGAGCAGCATGTGTGACTGCTTGCTTCTCCCACTGTAGTCTTCTGGGAAATGTAGCATCTAACTATGACACAGCACCCCAGCAATCCCTTTACATTAAACTGTCTCACACAATCCAGGGTTGTCCCATCCCAGCTGCAGAATCCAGCACTTTCCCATGTTGAACTTTACATGGTTGGTGATTACCCAGTCCTCTAATTTGTCAAGGTCTCTGCAGGGCCTCCTTGCCTTCAAGGGAAGTTTGGTGTCACATGCCTATGCTCCCTGGCTAGGCACTGGCTCAAAGCCAATGCAATTGCCAAAAGTGGCAGAAATGGATTTTGGCCTCTGGGAAGGAGTGGTTGGCAGGACTCTCGTCTTATTAACGCCCCAAGCTTCTTAGCAATTTTCAGGCAAGCTGTTCCCATTTATAGAAGAACAGTTTCCAAATTCCAGAACTTCCTCCTGTTCCTTTGTCTCCCATGTGAGGCAGCAGCAGTCACATAATAAGTATATTAAAAACAATTTTCAGATTAGGAAGAGTTAATTGAAGTGTTCACACAGTCCACACTCCTGTTGATGCTGTGAGTGGCACATGCCTGGCTTGCTTTTAGATATTAAATACAACCGATGCAGATCTTTTCTGCATCAGTTGTAACTATAAAATTTTAATATGTATTTCCATTATTGAAAATATTGCATATATTTCGGGTATTACTGTTGGTTTTGTGAAATGCAGCTAAATAATAAACACAATTACTATCATATACTTGTTCCCCAGTTATACATATTTATTGCACAATAACAGTTCTTGCCTTTTGCCTTTTGTTATCTTCAATGAGAAGTACAGTTGCAAGTAGCAAAAAACTTGTGAAAACAGAGCCATATCCATCAAGCTTTGGAAAAATACAGCTAAAGTAGTACTGATGTGATTCAGTTTCCATTCTAGAGGCTGACAGCTGTGTAAGACACCTTTCAATACAGGAAGAATAAGCATTTCGCCACCTCACTCGTATTGAGTAACCTGGATATGTAATTTTTGGTGGATTCACAAACAAAATGGTCAATGGTTCAGTACAAACCAAACATAAGCAGACACTTTTCTAAACCCATCCGTCATGCTGCTTACACAACCTGTTGATCCATTGAACAAATACATGTTGAAAGATTAGGCGGGAGTTGACTGCCATTCAGTAAAATAAATGTAGACTAGACTAATTTTCTGCTTGACTTAACACTTAAGGATTTGTATTATAGAGGAGAGGGAGGGAATTCCAGCCACCTAGATCTTTGGAATGAGATTACCCTTCCAAGGACCTCACACAGAGGTCCCCACCAGCCTTCTTTCACATACTGAACCTTGTGTTTTCTGGATGAAATTGCTAGGCAAGTGAACTTGTATGCAAGGCACACTAATTCTGGCTATTCAGTGTGTTTTTTTTTTTTCTTGGCTGAAGAGAAAAAAAGCAGAAGGATGAAGTTCTGTAGGGTAGAGTTGTAAGTTAAAAGCGTTAGCTGGGCTGTCATGGTCTTTGTTATACTGTTGTTTCACAAAAGAGTTGCAGGCTGTCAAGCCAGAGAAAAAACTGAAACTCATTAAGTGGGGAAAAGCACTCATGCTGCCTAGGGGCATCCCCTGGCATACAGTAAACCTAGTCTATACTCAGTTTTTTGGTTACAGTCCCTCAGAAAGCAGCAGCTTTCCTGGAGGAAGAGTCCTTGGCTTTTGTCAGAAAAATCACCGAAAGAGGTACTGGTTTTTGGAGATTGTGTCCAATAACTGTGGTTAAGGCATGATTTGTTGAGATTAGAAGTAGCACCTAGAGGGAAATGATCTTGTTTTATGACTCCTGCTTCCCATGAGAACTGGGAAATACTGGCATTCCCAGCAAAAAGGACTACTGAAAGTTTAGGTGGGTGAGTTGGCAAGAGTTCCAACAGGTTTAAACCACCTCAGGTAGTTCATCATCACAAAGCATTTTCTGACAAACAAACAAAAAAAACAACAAAAGAGAAAAGTTTCTCATGTCTTTTTACAAAGCTCTGAGATACAAATGAGTATTTCAGGCAGGCCTGCAACAGACCCCTGAAGAGATTTTGAAAATGAAACAGATACAACTGCTTTGTCAGGCAGACCTGGCTTTTAGAAGCATGGCATAGAAAATGTGATAAAATTCCAGATTAACTGAAGTCAGTGGCAATATTTTCACAAGTTTCAATGTATCTGTGTTTTCATATGCTTACAAAAAGCCCCTTGTCTTTTCATCATGTGTCCAAAATTTAAATCTCACATGCTTTTCGGAATATGTGTTACTGTAATGATTTCAGCAACCTATACCAGGTGTCTATCTTGTGCTCCTAGGTCTACTGGTAGCATCCCAGAGCCTTTCATTCCATAATACCAGAAATGTATTGGTAAAGATTTTGGGACAAGTGACAATTTTCTAAGCATCTTGATTCTAACCTCTAACTTTTGTTCCATTTCTCATACAAGAGAAGAATTCTTAGGCTGGATATGAGTGTCATTACACATCAGTTTGTCCTGCACTACTCTCTTGGACCAACATTGATATATTCCCTT
>JAOXXN010000461.1:359875-393339 GCA_026770055.1 Myrmophylax atrothorax | reverse complement strand
TGAAGCTGTCCCATTTAAACCACTTGTCATTAATATCCCCATTAAATATTTGTGGTTTTTAATAAGTTACAGCTAAGTAAAATACTGAAGAACCAGAATTATAAGAATACCAGGTCAATAACTTGCACTCAAAAAGAAGAGTGTCTACATAAACAAGTAAAAAAAGCTATGAAAACCATTCAAAATCCAGAAATATTTCCTTTTACAGATTCACTGATAAAAACACAAGAGTATCTGGTTTTGAAAATCTTGAATCTGACAAACAAAAATTAATGATTTACCTATACAAGTGTACAACTTTCTGGACGTACACATTCAAAAAATCAATTACATAATAGATTTGTGAATATTCACTGAATTGCTGTTAGAAATACACATCTCACATAATTAACAAAGACAGAAAGGTAGAAGCATTTTGTATGTATAACTCATTAAAACATCTCTAAAGTCTAATATATATATTCAGGGAGAAACACAGGGTAGCATGGTAGGAAACTGGTTTCTGTATGAAAAAGGAAACTTATTGCAGGAAATAAATTTAACATGGCCACAAAAGTTGAATCACTCCAAAGTTTTGTTGCATACATGGCATGCTAAGGAAATATCAAACTGGCATTAAGGACATTTACATACTTAACAGCAGTGTTTTGCTGATTCATTAACAGTTAAAAATATTTCAGAATTTGTAAAGCCATAAAATTGTAGATTTACTTGAAATCAAATTAAAAACATACTCAGCTCCAACTGCAAAAAAACCTCAATAGCTATTTTTTTAAGAATAAATGGAATCTTCCTTGCCCTGCAAAATATCTTGCTACAGAAAAATACCTTGTTACACAAAATAAGAGTTATTAGCTTATCATAATTGCAACCAATTTTGTAAATAATGTGGATTGCTGAAGGAAGTGTGACAAAGGCTCTAAAATGAACAGATGAATTTTATTTTAAACTAATTAGGAACATTACCAGGAATGTAACAAGTGATTTCTATGTTTCCCAGTGCTGTGGGTTAACTTGCATTTATGAACCCTTCATTTTGCTTGTTAACTTCTTTAAATTGCCATTAAAATCAGTGCTTGGGAGAAAAACAGCACTTATTGTCTGCAGTTACAAGCTATCATCTCCATTTTCTATGCTAATGCTAGAGTATACAAGAGAGATGATGATAACAGTATGTTTGATTACTTAATCTCCAAACTATGCATTATCTTTGCTTCTAACACAGTTTTGGCAGAAAACATATAGAAACAGAGTTTGAGAGATAGTATACCTTTGCACTGTGAACATAGCAAAGGCAATCCTGGCTGAGTTGTACACAATAGAACTGTTTAGTGTTCCTTGCAGCATCCCTTCTGTGAATCAACATAACCTTGCTATGGGCAAAATCACATGTAAAATTTTAGGAAAGAGATCTCAAAATTTTAAGTTTTACATCAGAAGCCACCACAGAATTTTTCTGTGGAGAGTCAACTACACTGACCAGCAATTTCACGAACAATAAAAGTATTGAGTATGGAACAATGCAGCTATCTTACCTCTGAGTGCTTGCCTTAGTAAGAGAAATTATTACAACATACACTGACTCATATAATCTATGCAGATACCCATTAAAATATTCAATCAGATTCTCCTGTAGTCTACATACCACCAATAGACTTATTAGCCACAAAATTCTTACTAATGTATAGTGGAGAGCACTGAACCAGTCAGAAAGGACACAGCCTCTTGTTCAGCTTGTAGGAATGAACTGTGGGACCCACCAATAAGAAACATGGGAAAAAAAAACTAACAAAAACAACCCCCCAAAGATTTGAAAATGCTCAGATTTTGCTGTTGTAGAAAATGGTAAAGTGATTGTTTGGGCTCTTCTAGCTGAACAGTAAATTCCTCAGAAGTATCAGTGAGCTAGAACCATTGGGCAGATTTTCCAAGCACTCCGTTCCTACATGTCTGGTTTCCCTAGCAAAATCTACCATGTTGCACTAAATTGCAATGGGACCTCTGGGATTATCAACTGCTTGGAAGCGGATCTTGAGCTACAAAAATGTGAGGTAATAGGAAATGTTGAGACCTGGCTGTGATTTAACTCACTTGCCTCTTACGATTAATGACTGCTTATGGATGTCAAAGAAATATCCACTTAAAATGCCAACACACAGCTCAGGTGGCCTTGAATTACTATGTAGAAAGATTTGAACAACCTTACAGAGAAACAGAAGTAGTGAAATTGCATGCTGAAATTTCATTCTAAATGAATTTTGCAGATTACATGTTAGATTGCCCCTAATTTTTTTGTGTGTGTGTGTGTTTCTGTTCCCATTTTATCTTATCTAGCAATGTTCCCAGGTGGCCAAGAATGTCAATGACATCTTGGTTTGTGTTAGCAATAGTGTGGACTAGGAAAGGGATCCTCCCTGTTCTTTGCACTGGCAAGGGAACACTGCAATTTCTCTCTTCCTTTTTGGCCCCTCTCCACAAGAAAAACATTGAGGCATGTCCAGAGAAAAGCAATAGAGCTGGTGAAGAGTCTGAAGCGTAAGTCTTTCAAGTTTCAAGGAGTGGCTAAGGGAGCTGGGTTGTTTAGGCTGAATAGGAAATGGCTCAGGGGTGAGCTTATCACTCTCTACAACTACCTGAAAGGAGGTTGTAGCCAGGTGAGTGTCGATCTCTTCTACCAAGCAACTAGTGATGGGACAAGAGGATATGGCTTCAAGCTGTACCAAGGGAGGTTCAGGTTGGACATCAGAAAGAATCTCCTCATGGAAAGGGTTGTCAAGCATTGCAATGAACTGCCCAGGGAAGTGGCGCAGTTATCCCTGTAGGTGTTCAAGAAATGACTGGATGCAGCACATAGTCCTAGGGTTTAGTTCATGTGGTTGTGTTCGGTCAAAGGTTGAACTCCATTCTGGAGGGCTTTTCTAACCTAAATGATTCTGTAATTCTGCCTCTCCATGCATTCCCTGCCATGAACAATTTCTTTCATTCTGGTGTTCATCTGGTTCTACTCTGTGTTGGTTCAACTTTCCCATTACATAATAAAATACACGACACCATGACTGAAGTCTTGCACAGACTTATATTCTCATATTCTTTCTATGTACTTGTTAAATTCTTCTGTGTACCAAAATAAAAATATTAAATTGTTCAAGGAGCAGCAGAGTTGGAGCCAGTCCAGCTTCTCCAGTGAACTGTTTTAAGGGGTAAACATTTTTTTCAGTAGTGCGAAATCTGAAATCAGTACTCATCCTGAAAACATCAAAATCCCCCCTCCTAATTACTAGAATGGTGGAGTTTCCCCATCACATCAAATTGCACCAATACAATAGCAAATATGAAGGACTACTCTAACTACATTACATCATCCCACAGGCTCATAAGTGGGCCAGTCTTTCCACTAAAAAACCCAAGCAAAAAAATCAAAAAAGCCCACCAAAAATTAAATATCAAAACAAAAAATCAATTTGTCAATCCAAGTTTAAGTTGCTTAAGTAACGGAAACACTTTTGAAAATTCTACTTGATCTACCACCAATGCAAAAATGTGACAGAAAAATTATGGTCAACTGTTTATACACTGTCATCTGGTCTCATATATACATTTGAATGTATGAGACTAGATGAGAGATTGTATGCTGATGTTTATATTAAAAAATAACACTATTGTTTTAACAGTCAAAGAAATTCATATTGGTTTAGTGCTCCCTCTTCCCTTTGAAGGAACAAAAGCTTTTGAAATGCCAAATGAGAGAAAAAGAAATAATGGGGATGAAAATTCTCTCTCTGGGACCAGTGGCTTGTGGATTGACATGTGGAATTGTCTTTACTTGGAATTATAATCAAAAAGAGATAGTCCAACACACTGACAAATGCATTGTGCGGAATAATATCATGACTTTCTGCACAATTTTTAAAAAGGGTTATGCCTACTGCATATATACAAAATATACATATTAGAGCTCGCAAAGGATTTTGTTTAGTAGAATTGATATTACCTCTCTTCATCAGTTATTGTTTGCACTGACATCCAAAATGCCTTTTGTAAGGACTCTCTCCTTCTATCCAGAACCAGCATTTGTCAGAGTGGCATTTAGCCATTTCTGAATACTGAGGGCCACCCAGAAACAAACAAAAAAAGTGTCTAACCAAAGGAATCTTTTATCACTGTAATTAAGTTGACCAAAAAAAATTAATTACCCACACCATATTTACTGGTGTACTTCTTTTTTCCATGTGGCTTTTCCAGTGCCATCGCTGTTACTGCTGATCTTGGTTGGTTTGTTCCTTCATTCAATATGCAATTACTTCCACCCACTAGTTTGCACAGGGCTCTAAGATCTTACAGAAGTTTTAAGCTTGACATGTTTTAAATCTTGTAGGTAATTGTGTAGACAGATGCCAAGATTTCACTGAATCTATCTTTTCATTAAAAATTACATCTGCAGCTGGAATAGGCTTTACAGTGTGACAAATAAAAAAACCTCCAATGTTTCATAAACTCTAAGTGAAATCTGAAAAAACATACTTGGTGCATACACAAGTTCTAAGACACAAAGTTTAAAGTAGATCTGATGGGGGGAAAAAGAATAATTTTCTTAATTACAATCAAGAAACATATGGCACAAATATGATTAAATTCATTCACATGCATAAATAATACCCAATTCCAGAACTGCTCGGACATACTGTGCATTCTAAAAGCTAAGAAGACAAGGTATTTTTTGGTTTTCCTAACACCATGATTTTTAAACTTCCTGATTGCCAAGAATGTGGCCTTCCTAGCAAGCACTGTGTCACAATATATAGCAGATCCATTATACTTGTGTTATTTTTCTTTAGTTTACATGGATGTGTCAGAACACTTGAATTCTTGATTCCTCTAATATCAACTTCAGAGAGGAGCAAAAGAAGAACTATAAATTAAAAGCCAAGGTAATAGCAGTTTGAAAAAAATCCAGATGTTCCTAGCTACTGCAAATTTGCCACTACTGCTGAAGTCAATGATTATTAGCAAAGTTAAATGTTCAGAGAAACTTCAGTTTACAAATCAAACCATCTAGTAAACATTCTTTTTTTAAAAAAAAAATGACATAGCACTTCACAGTATTTCAATATAGTAAATATAGTCAATTCTTTGAAAAGCCCGATGATTCTGCTTTTTGTCTCACCATGTGTGAAAGCAACATGGCCAGCATCCAAGCTGGTCTGTTATTTTCATACAGATACATATTGACAACACAGCAGTTGTCAAAGATGTAGATATATATGGATAGAAAACTAATTTTAAATGTCTAGGACAGCAGATTATCCTGAATGGTTAACATTTTACATTTCAAATGTGATGTTAATACATTAAGGCTATTAAAATTCTAGATGCTATAAAATGGTTTCAGTAGAATGGTCATGCAAATTGAAAAGAAAACCAATGTCTCTTCAGACTGGAAAGTGAGGTAAAATTTGCCTCCAGATGAGAAATTCCTTATCTAGTCAATGCATCTGTCAGTGGAACTTGGTTTTTATCTAGATGCCTGTCTGAAAGAGCAGGGATACAGCTCATTGTCAAAGGCAGGCAAAATGAGAAAGTAGCTCTTTACAGATGAGTCTGAACCTGTCTGTCAGTTTGTGTAATCTGAATTGTTTGTTCAAAGATATCCTTTTGTTCATCTGTACTCTCCATTAGCAATAGAAATTCTAATTAAATTTATGGCCCTCACTGTCCAACAACTAGGTTTACCTCCACACAGTGGTAGAACTCGTTAATCAGAAAAAACAGTTAAAGTGAACACATTCTCCCCTCATCCATTGCTCTTGAATACATCAAAAAAACTTGAAGATGAATAGCTTTGGTAACGAGCTGTTCAGCACAGCTCTTCACAGATGCCATACACTGATGTCAGAGGGGAAAGGATTCAACGATTGCTCTATACGAAGACATACAGCCTATAGCCCTGAATAACATGGGACACTCAGGAAAATTAACTTGAATTAATTTGTAGAGTGGATTAGTTAAAAATCAAAATATTCCTAAGAAATTAAGTAGCAAATTTAACTTAGTTTAGATTAATCCACTTCATTTTCACTTTAACATCTTTAAGTGATCCCCTGTAAAACTCACACTTTTGGTAATTTAGTTAAATTTACCTGAGTACCTAAGTATAGACAAGACTTTAAACAGAAATGGTCATTAACTACCACTTCTCTGTAAAATACAAAAGATGTGCAAATTATTTAACCACAGACATCCTCACTTAACAAATAAAGGCTCTGATGTACTTAGTTGAAGTGTAGTCTCACAGGAATTCTGTTCAACTGGGGGAAAAAGGAGAGGGAAGTCACCTCTTTTTCTATGGAAATGACCAAATATGAGTTATGATCAGACACATATTATTGTTTCTGCCACAGAACACACACATGGGACAACAGAATAAACTTTAAATAAACTGCACAGCTTTATGAAATGTTCAATTTTTATATTTACACTATAACTAGTACAAAATTGCCTTTAAGTTTTCTGTAGCACAAGACAGTATCTCCCGGACTTGTTACCCTAGTATGTTAAAACAACTACTTTGAAGTATGATAAAGGAATCCAGGAATAGTTATAAAGAATAAGACACCATTTTTCAAACTATACATAGCATTTGCTTTTGCTTCTAAAAAGGTACTTATATCCCCAAAAGGTTTTTAATTTTAAATAAACAGAGTGGGCAGGGAGGGGGCAAGGGGGAAGACTGGTTGTTGATACTAAAGCTTTTACTGTAGTAAACTAGATATATTTACAGTTTATACAAATATTTGACCTTCAACGAAAACACAAAAACATATCACAAGATGCAAAACCAGGAAACAAGTTCTTCTTAGACACTGCCGCTCTACACAGGACAGAATGTAACTTGAACCGCAAGGAACAGAAAGGTATTTATCCCCCATATTCAGGCAATGAGAACAATTTGCATGAGGTCATAAAGAAAGGAAAAAAATAAAAGGCTGCAACATTCTTCAGTAGACTTGGCTTTTAAAAACTATGTCAAAAACCTAGGCTACATCTGTTCATCTTGCCTCTGTGCTCCATCTGGTCCACGTAGCCAGTACTTAGTTGCTGGACGTTGCCTTCTATTTTGAAAAATCAGAGTAGTTTCATGGTAATGTCTGGAACCTCAACACTTTCATTCCTTTTAAAAGTCAAAACCTTCCTACTTCTACAATTAAGAACAATTTGGGCTCAGTTCAACTTCTAAAAGTTATATCCCCATGATATTTTTCAGTAGATAACTTCATAGACTGTAGCCTTTTTGTCTCCAGAGCCAGTGACTATGTACTTATCATCCACAGAGATGTCACAGCTAAGCACTGACGAAGATTCTTTTGACTAGAAGAAAAATAGAAATATATTACATCATTAAAAAAAAAGGTTGTTACCCTCATCTAAGCATCCCATTTTGGGTAGATCACATATGTGAAGATATCTGAGTCCACTCAAGGGACTCTAGGTGTTCTAATTTTTAGTTTAAAAGCAACATCATCCTCACCTGGAAGATACTGGCTCCATAAGGAGTTCTCCACGCATTAAGAAGGTTATCTTTCCCAGTACTCACGAACCACTTACCTAGAACATAAACCAGAAGGATTTTGAAAACAAGAAACAAGACATTTTTACAAATTCTGTGTTTTCAATTCACATCACTGAAATCTGTCAACCAATTACTGTTATAAAAGCTCTCACCACTAAACAACATAGTACTTTTGCTTACAATCGATGTGGACACTCATGCTTTTGCAGTCTGTTACATACTAGGAAATCCCTACATTCTGTAAACAGAAACAGGTTTTTACACACAAATCAATCCTCACAGCAGCCTTTAGAGAAACAGATGGTTGTTTGTAGGTAAGTGCATTTAAATTCATAAAGCAGAGATATTTATTCGTTACTTATGAAACTGAAATACTAAGTAAGCTTTGACCATCAAATGAGCTATGACTATGTAATAACTAATCAGCAAAACACAAATTAGAGCCCTGACCTCCAGTTCTATGTTCAGGGCAACTTACCACAGTAAGCAAACTTGAGTGACAATACGCAACTCTCATGAAGGTGCAGTTGATATTTGTCTGGTTTATTTACATGTAGCACTTCTACATTGCTGCTCTCCATTCCCACAGCTAGCCATTCACCAGTAGGACAATAACCAAGGGAAAATATCTGAAAATTAAACCACATTTACACTTTTTTTTTCCTAAAGGTAATTCTTTTTTTTTGCAGTTAAAATTAGTTAGGAGAGGCAGAGAAAGAGACAGAGACAAGGACAAATGCACATAGTTTAATAGAAAGACTGCCGTTCAAAATTGAAATAACTAAATAACTCCTGTTCTTACCTTTTAACTTAGAAAACTAGGAAAAGAGAGTAGTGCCAGGCTATAATTTTGTTCTGGAAACAAGTATATGAAAATACTGTGTTGTGAGCAGCTTAAAGTAAGAGAGGGAACAATCTGCCAGTTGCACTGGGCTCAATCTCACCTCTCATCATACATGTTTCTTTCCCACCACACACAGTCCTCCAAGCTATAGGAAAATCCTGTTACCTGTGATGTGAAGTCATGTTGTTGTAGCTGTCTCCACTCTCTCAAGTCCCAGGATCTGACAGTGTTATCCAAACCACCTGTCCAGAGCTTGGTACCATCATTAGAAATGTCAATACAGCTGGCTCCATCTGTGTGGCCCTGGAATTGCCTGATAAAACAAACCAGATTGAATAATGATTTCCTGCCAGAGTTGAAGATAAACACTGCTGTGGTGCTGGTTTTGGACTCTGTACATGTGTGCCATCTCTACTATGTCTGCCAATGAGTAAGAATCAGCCCCTCCTTCTTACTAGGCATTGAATACCAGTATTACAGAAACATTTTCCAGGTGCTAGAAGAATTAATTGCATCACGGCTTGCTGAATAAAGTCAAATCTTTTCCATCAGGTTTTGGAAAGCCAAGAAAACACCTTATGAGAATATTAAACCACAGTAACTATAGTTAAAACCACTAAGGGCAGCTCAGATTCAATCAAGTGCTTGGGGAGAAAAATCTTCCATTTCAGAAAACAGCTTCTGTACTTTTCTTTGGCCACAAGTCAAGAAGATAAATAATAAGCAGACATTAATAGATAGGGATTCAGATAGACATTCAGATAGTTAAACACAAGTATTGCTGAGTCACAAAGTTGCATTGTCTGTGATAGATTAGAAAAATCTGAATGGAGCAGTTTATTTTATAACCTTGGCATTAGCAAATCTCAGCTTTCAGTAACCAGAATGTCATCTCAAGGTTTTCTTAACCCTTTGGCAAAAGTATTCTGAGACTCCTGCATTCTTCATCAGCAATCAACTTTAGCTAAGTCCTGTGCCTCAGTGCAAAAGGTGGAGGGCAGATGGAGAAGAGACAACTAGCTTGAGAATGAAGGGTACTAGTCACTAACAGCTGCCATGGAAAGGTGATTCAGCAAATTTTGTTTTGTAGCTCTGGTCTCAAAATTCCATGTGTCAGCAAGATCAGCCAGCAAGTGGTGGGAACATCTACAGCAAACACTTAAAAAAGCAAGACAGTCATAGATGGAGAGAATGCACCTTTACAGGGACTAAGCATGTATAGGGTAAACTGAAGACTTTATATAACTGAAATTGTATTTATTGATGCAAAAGTTCCACAGAAAGTAAAATTTGCATCCACATTAACACAATTTTCTGCATATTATTTTAAGCTAATTACTGGTATACAGGAAGCTTAATGGAAACACAGCAGACTAAGCATATTCTTTAGGGCTGGTGTTCAGAAATTTTAAGGTATCATGGACTTTCCCAAATTAGACTCTCTCTTCTCAAAATATTGTAAGCCACTACTACTTTGGGAAGCAAAAATTTGTAAAATTTATCCTATAGTTAACCCATGTGCTTTCCTAAAGAACTGTGAAGATTCACATTTTCAACAACTTTTGTAAGATTAATTTTATTGTTTAACATCACTTAATAAGAACCGAAAATTCTCTTTGCTATTTAACAAGGCTTAAGATAAAGGAAAAGAACAAGCCTCAAGTAATTCCCTAAAAGGTATGTTCAATCTATACCGATCACAAACAAGCAGAAATGCTGCTTGTAGAAACCTGAAGACCAATCCCAGCTATTTGAAACCACAGCAGCTTTTACATTGACTGAAGTAGATTACAGACCAACCCATTAGGCCCTGAAAGCACATCTTCCAAGACTAAACTGAAGCTACCAAAACTTGTGTGCAAGCCACATTCTTTAAACAAGAGATGCTATTTTACCTTGCTGTCATGAATCCTGTTCAGGGAGATAAATACTTGTGTAGCTGTCCGAAGAGTTACTTCTATTAAAAATTCCAGTAAACAAGTAATCACTCACCTGACCAATGTCTGATTGTGCAGATCCCACACTGCAATGTTCCCATCACTGCAGCAGGAAAAACACACCTTGGAATCAGGGCTGATAGCCAGTGCATAGCAGGCAGGCGCTGAGGATGTCAGCTCTGCTTTTATACGAGGAGTTGGTGCTGCCAAGTCCCATATGGATAATGTGCTGGCTTCCCCACCAACTATGAGGGTGCATCCATCAGGCAGCAATTTACAAGAGCGGATGTAGTTATCTCTGTTCTGCACAACACAAATCACCTCAGTTATGTTAATAGATGCCTACCAGTAATGACCACTAATATAATTCTGACTGCTTCAAAGTTTTAAATTGTTTGCTACTTTTTCCATTACCAAAGCACTGAAGAGGAACCAGCAGATTCTAAAGGGTTTCAAACACCTCCTCATCACTAATTAGAGACTGGAGCTGCAGAAATTAAAACTGCAGTCTCCTCTTGCCACAGTCTACTCTGTTTCAGACCTAATGAATGGCAAGTTTTCTATGTCATTACACAGAGACAAAATAAATTTGTATTTCTGCAAATACACTCCATCAGCGAAGGGCACCAACAGTAAAAATATTAAAGCAAATGATGTTTAATTTGGCATTTAGACAACCTTATATGAAAATGTGGTTCATGTCTTGCCATTCAGCTTTTGGAATTTTTCTTTCAAATACTATTTTGCATTCACAGTATTAAAGTTAAAAAATTAAGTAGTCACATAATGGTCTCGTACTTATGTTGCTCCTTTTGCTGTTCAACATGATTCTTACTGTACTTATCAATTTCACATTCATGACACTATTGCTAATTGAGAGGTACTATGGCAGAGTTAGCAACAGAAGACATTCCTTCCCTCACTTACTACAAGCTTGCTTGACTGGCAGCAGTTCTTTAGGAAATGGATGTTTTAAGATCCGTAACTCAAAGCATTGGAAAAAGCACTGAAAAAAGTAGTTAACAGCATTCCTACTCCTATATACATTTTTTTTTTGTGAAGGATCAGTAAACAAAGCAGTGGAAATGTTGGCTTAATCATCATTACCATTCCATAACTAAAATGAAGGCTCTATATCCAGACACAGAAAAGAATACCTATTCAACTGCACTGTTACTAGTAGGCAATTAACAAAAGGATACCAGTAAATAAGGTGTAAATGGTGAAAAAAATCCAAAACAACCCCCCACCCAAATTACTTGGATGAACATTAAAGCTAGAATTATTTCCAATCAGAACATATATTGCTGTGCTTTCTGACATTAAGTCTTCTCAATGAACATTGCACAAACATCTACACTGCCTCTGTAGAGAAGCATCTTTAGTGAGCCATTACCTTTTTTGAGTTATCTTTTCAGGTACCTCTACTACTGTACTCAGTCCCTTTTGTATCCTTCAAATGTGCAAACAACCAATATGTATGTATAACTTGTGGATCATGAATGAAAACGTAGCGAGACTTAAAGTAACCTTGGTATCTTGTCACATTATTTCACTATCTCCTTGCTACCATCTTGCAAAATATGAGGTTGCTGCTCCTTGTGTGAGTGAAAGACCTAGGAAAGTTCTGTGCAGCCCTGCGTAAGCCAAGCTACATTCCTTTTAAACTTATGCACAAAAATCATCAGCATAATAGGGAAGGGGAGGGGAAGGGGATGAAAAAATCAGGTGCACATTCTACTCAGGAATCTGATCTAATTTGACTATTAGTGATGATATTTATCCCTTAACAAACTAGAACTATTCTCTAACTCCACCTGTCATGTGCTAAAAAAAAGACACCAGGAAACAGATCTACCTGCTATTTCTTTGTCATATGAACAAAATCCAGACAAGGACAGCTATTTCCTTTTTGAGTCTCCAAGGAGAAGCTACACTTGTGCACAAGATCCTCTTCACCTACCAGGCAGTCCAGCTGAGAGACAGGGCTCTTGTTGCCAGGCTGGCTGATGTCCCAGACTTTGACGCAGCCCTTCCCACCCGTGTACACGTGTCTCGTGGGGTTGCTGATGGTAACTGCACACACAACTTCCCCATGGTTCAGAGTGTTGATCTGACGTGCATGGCGAGGGATTCCTGGACCGATGAGGGCATCAGGAGGGAAAGGAACTGGCTGCATCTGTCCATCTGCAGTAACGTGGAATGAATAGGCTCTTTTGGGGAAGGGAAAGGAGAGAGAAGATAAAGCAAACAAAAAAATCAACCATTAGAGTACTGTAATGCAAGAAAAACACATTCTTTGCCAATCATTTTTTTCATGAACATCAGAGATATAGTGCCAGGCACATAAAACTTCATAATGAGATAAAGATTCACAATAGAAATTATCAGCTTGCCCCACTTAAAGTATTTGTGCAGTTGGGAAGCAGGTTAAATTCTACCCTTAAATTTATAGCCCAAGATCATGGCTGCTATCCCCTCAACAACCTGGATAATCAAAAGATCTTTCAGGATGTGGTTTCTAGCCAGCATTTCCAAGTCTCAGCACCCACCACAAGTCCTGCAGCATCAGTCGTACTCTTTCATCCTTTTTCTATGAGGCTTGCACCCATTGCCTTGCAGTAGCACTAACTAACAATAAAGTTTTGCTTGACTTCTGCACCTTAGCTTTAATATCACCACTAGATGTGCTCACATGCCACTCTTTCCATCTGGTAGCTAGTGCTTTGAAGAGAAAATAGGAACATATAGAGTGGTTGTTCACATCTTTCCTCAAGAAAGCTGATCCTATCTTCTCATAATTGTTTTCCTGAATGAGTATCTGGGAAAAGCTAAAGGGCTCAGTTTTCCAGGTACTCTTGGTACTTCAGAAACATCTTTTATTTGTATTCAGTGCATGATTTCAAGCATGTAGAAATTGAGGGCTGAGGAAGTGAAATCTCAGCACTGAAAAAAAACACTCCACCTTAGGGGAAGTATCACAAAGAAATTATTTCTTCATGGTCACTGAAATGTTGAAGTCAGCTCTACTCAAGGACAAGGGCACAAACACCAACTCATAAAGCTTTTATCCAAATCTACTTTATTCCTCAGAAACCTTCAGTCACTGTAGTTCAATTATTAGTATTGCATCCATCTTCCAAGAACCCAACAACAGGTATTTCTATTAAATCTCTTGTTCGGAACAATAAGCTAGTATTTTCAAAGTATGTTATACATGTTCCTGAGTATCACACAGTTTGAAATGAAGAAACAAGCAAGATGCCTGGATCTGTAACAGACATCACAAAGCAACTGAATGTGCCCAGGAGCAGAGCAGAAGATATTGCTTTGAAAAAGAGTGAGAAGAGGAGAGATGAAAGAATTGTACCGTTCTTTTATACAGGAGATAACAGTGGAAACAGTCACTCCATGAAATATCACAATTTTCTCTGAAGGAAAGGGTAAAACCTGGTTAACAGTAATTTCTGTTGAACAGAGAAGAAATTAATAGTGCATATACATGCAATTCCTGTACTTCATTCACGTTTCATGGTTGGATATGAGTGGAAAGCCTGCTCAGAGGATACTGAGGATGAGCAAGTGCAAAAGATGACAGAACTTTTATGTCATAGAAATGCCAGAAACGGGAAGTGTAAGATAAGAAAGAAAATGCGAAGTTCTCTTCCTTACATGTATACAAGGCATACAGTGTATCAAACATATTTTGTCCCATGAGACCCTTTCTCTTCTTTGTACGAAGAATTATAGTAATGATAAAGGCTTAAGTGAAATCTGTATCCTTTCTGTGAAGAGGAGTAGAGACAAGACTGTCCCAAAGTAGCTGTTCACTAAACAGATCAGACACAGGGTGGGAGAGGAAACACAACAGAAGTGGCAACAAGACTGCTTGAGGCTGAACAACTGCTCAGGTTCGTCTACAGAATCCAGCTGAAGAGTTATAGCACTTAAGACACTGAAAAGCTGAGACCCATCCTGGGCTCCAGATCAAAGTCAGTTGCAGAATATTTGTTAGTAGGAAGAGTACACAGAACTACACAACTTTGAAGTCACAGCCTGCCCTTGCTTTTATCATGCACCGAAGTAAAACAATTAAGCAAGTATTAGGCAATTTCTTCCAGCATGTTCAAGAAGGTTAATCTACTTGTCCATGACTGTTTTTTTTAAAATGGAAGGTTACAGGTTAAATGTTCTGTTCAGTTCAAAATATCTAAATAATTAGTGTTTTGAAATGCTTAGGTGCATACAGAGAGATTCTCAGTTCTTGCTCAGATGGAGTGTGAGGAACAGAATACTTTTCAAGCATTTGGTGTTACTGTAGAATTGTGATGACTCTCGTGCTCTGAAATATCAGACCTACCCAGTATAGATTTCATCATGTAGAATTTTATCAATATGCCTGTGTTTAAAGTGTGGCTATACCAATCACAGAAACAGTCTCTGTTTATCATCATGGGCTGGCATTAGCTTCTGAGACTAGTTGATCAGGACACAGGATGACTGAGTTTGACAGCCCAACAAACAGACCAGCAATAGTTTCTTACAAGCCAAAACAGCTTTTTCTATAGTGCAAGTTGTCTGCAATCCACTGTAAAAAGAAATGGCTACACTTTGCCAAGTCCCTCTGCCAAGCCAAGAACACAAAAAAGTAATGTTTGTTTGAAGGTATGTGGCATGTAATACTAACATCATCAGTGCCAGCATACTTATGGTATGGTGGTCTAGTGATTTGTATCTGCTATATATTATGGTATAACTTTTTTTATACACCCCTTTTAACTGATAAAATTTGCAACATTTGCCAGACTGACTCTCCCTAGATAAGGAAGGCCTCTGTTTCCAGAAGAACACAGTACTGGAGGCAGCAGTGCAAATGAGTCTTTGCAGCTCAATCACCATTGTCCTTGGCTTTCTCTCCACAGGTCACAATGATAAGAGGGCCTGCTATGCTACTTCTGGAAAGGATGTACTCACAGTGCTACATTTACAGAAGATTCAATTTGTAATTCACTAGACATATTCACAGGCCTGAATTCTCAAAACTGACAAGCATTTTCATTGTCCTGCCTCAAAAGAGCCAATAGTCAGAAAAACTCGCAAATTCTTGAGTCTTCTAAAGCTCAAGATGTTTCTTAACAGGGACCAATTGACCACCTATCTTTCTTGTAGAACTGATAGTCTATGCCAGAAACTCCTGTTCAGACTCAGGACTAGCATAGATTTCTGTATCTTTTCCAAGAATTTTGCCTATATGAAAGACAGCTATCCAATTATGGGTTCCCTGAATATCCATCTTTGGTCAAATGACTGCTAGCATTAAGAGATCCCTTCCTTGTGTTGGGCTAACAAACACAGCAAAGAAAGGAAAGTGTCTCACACAAATGCAGTTACAATTTAACATATTTTCTGTATTTGTACAGAAATAACTGTTTAACTTTATACATGTCATCAAATAATTCTACCCAAAGATACATGGCAGGGACACACACACAGACTTTACTCTCCTTCAATACAATAAAATTAGCCTTCTTTTACCATAACTCTTATTGTATATTCACTGAACAAGTGTGAAGATCAATTGGAATTGCTTAATTTCAGTTCTAAACAGTATACTACACCTCTCCAAAACCACAACAAAAAGTCAGCTTATAACTAAACATTTACCACATAAAAGTTCCCTTTCCTACTGAAATGAGAAGCACGTATTTTCAGCTCTTTCTAATGTCTGGGAAAAAAAATACTGAGAAATATATCTGTCCTCCATTCTACCATTCATTCACAGGTTTAGACACCAGGAAAGCAATACTGTGGAAATAAATCTTACCACTAATCTTGAATATCTGTGTTCGGTCCACAGTCCAACTATTAGAAGGCATGATTCACATCAACCAGAAAAACTAAAGACCAACTAAGTACCTCGCTACAAAGACTACGAAAACAAAAAAAAAAAAAAAAAAAAAAAAAATTACAGCAGCACACAACAAATTTATAGTCCAGGGCATAGTTACATGCATCAAAACAACGGAATGCAGAATGCAGACACTATGTATCCATGTTCAAGTGGGTTCTTAACAGGCTACCAATTTTTCTATCAAGCTAGTCACTAACAGATCTCAGAATACATGGGGATTAAAGAAACCTGGGTGCTATCAGAAATATCTGTCCTTTAGAAAGAAGGAAATTTAATTTTCTCTTGGAAGGAGAACTGAGTGAAAAAGAAATACCAACATAACCATTGATAAAAATGTGCAGCCTTGAGCATACACATATGGGTGGGGGATTCAATAGGTCAATTTGAAAATTCTCTGTACTACTTGCAGCAAGACTCATCAAAGGTCCACATCTCACGAAATAAAGTCAATGTGACACCTTAACTGCAGTCTAGGAAATGGCTGACTTTGAAAATAAATGAGACACACTTTACCACTTTGCATGATTATATCATCCATGTACTCCATAAATAAAATACAGGAGACAAACCTTATAAAGGTGAGATACTCAAAGATTATGCAGCATCTACCTACCTGTAGCCAATCAAGACTAAAACTCTAAAGCTGTCAATGCCAAGATAACAGATGAGTTTATGAAATTTTAGGCTTGCCTTACTAAGATAAGCAAAGAAGTAATTTTAGAAGAAATGTGTAAGTAACATAACCACCAAAAATCCCAAACATTCCAAAAGACGTTAAATCAAGTGGAGAGTAGGGAGCATGTATCGAAGTAGGCAATATGGGAAACAGTATGAATAAAGTGCTAAAACATTAAAAAAACCCCAACCAAAACAAAAAAAAAACACCCCACAAAAGTAAACCAAAACACAGACAGTAACTTAGCTGTAAAATACCAGGATAGCAAGTAGAGCAGCATGCATTGTCCTTATGTCTTGAACAATGTAACAACTAAAATTCAGCCACAGAAAATTTCTGATTGAACAAAAATAGATTTTGATAACTTACAATATAAAAAATTGCCAGGCATTAATAACAAAGTAAGTCATTGAAAACTTATGAATATATTTGTTTAAAAGTAAAAATGTACAGCCACTGGAGTATGCAATCTCCAAAACCATTTTATGTAAGTATGCAAAGTTCTACTAAAGTCAGCAAGAATGAGTCTGACAACTAATAGAAGAATGTTTTGAGAAAAAGCCTGATCCTTACTGCACGAAATTTAAACATACCACAAACTGATACCTGTTTTGGGATATGACAAATACCATTTGAGAATCTTTATTCTTCTTTTACTAGAAGAAGTCTAAAACAATCTCTTTTGAGAACATCCAGACACTATCTCCTTTGAAATTCTTGTTCGCAGACACAATAAAATTTTATTCTCTCTAGATATTGTAGATGTTAACACAATGTCAAAAATTACTTACGGTTTCCCCCCAGGAATCCCTGCTAGATTTGGAGGTATTCCAGGTACTCTCATATGAGGAGGAGGATCAAACCCAACCTGACAATGAAAACTGAATTAGTCTCACACTTGCAATTTCTCATTCAGCAAGAGAGAAGACAAGACCCTTTTCCTCCCTCACAAAATACTATGCATTTAACCGAAAGGTGGCTTTTACCCACAGTATTAAATAAGTGCATGATCCTTCACTGGGGAGCAAACCAAGATGCTTTCCCTAGGCATGATTCTGATAAAAGCATTCATATGCAAACACAAAACCAGTAGCATCTATCATGCATTCACACCACTAAGCCTAACACAAGCATACTTGTGTTCGTAGGGTATCAGATTCCTGTGTTAACCCTGGAACTAGAGTCCGTGGTATGTCAGCATGAAGCCACACCAGTGCTCTTTACCTCTGGGAGAGCTATCAGGCTGGCACAGAACAGTGCTGGAAAGCAGCTCTGGGCCCCAGCTAGGATCTGTATATGGCTCCACAGCATTCCTTGTGAGCACATGAGCTGAGAGCTCTCAAGGAGCCACATTGCAGGGTGCAAACAAATTTGTATACAGCTTAAATAGACTGTCATACATACTGCAATTCCCCTAAATTTTTACATCCTGTGTAAGTATATACATCAAATAATCCAAGCAGAAATTCTAGACAAAATACTTTAGTTTTTCTTCTGAAGGTTATGACTGAATATAAATTGTTACTGCTTTAAAAGGAGGGTGTACGCTATTTAGAATTTCCACATTTTTACATAAAAGCCCCGTTTACCAGTTTGAAAAAAGTAGTCATACCTACAATAATGAAATGACAAGCTTAAATCCAATTTTACAAGTTGGTAAGTTTGTCTATGCATAAAACAGCCATTGACAGCTCATGTTTGCAGAATCATGTCCCTAGATTATTTTGTGTGACAGCAGGTATAACTACTATGCTCCATTTACTTACTACATCCACAACAGCAACTATTCTCAACATGCCTTAGCAAAGAGCTCCAAAATAGATATCCCTTGCAGACTGATTTCCACAAAAAAAGAACAAAATGCAAGGACAGAGACACAAATAAAAAAGGCTTTTGCATGCTTCAAGATTAATTTTTTATGTCTGTATGGAACACAAGTGTAGTTCAGTAACAAAACAGCCACAGCTTTGTGTAGTCCACAGCTATAATGAAATACTTTGGCTACCAAAACAACCTTTTCATTTACGTTCATTTTGGCATTACTCATCAGTTAAAGAACTGATGAAGGAGAAGGAAAGAAAAAGGAAACATATATTAATACTGAGAGTTTTTGTTTTCAAGGTGCAAATTTGTTTCTCCTGCCACGCAGCAAAATGAAACATGCAGTAAAGCTATCAAGCCTCTGGCACTGATACAAGCCGGGAATTCAGTAGTGCTAAATGAAGCATGTAGCTTTTCTCAGTGAACTACAACTCGCACGACTGAGATTGCATGCAACGTATGGCTTACCATAGGAGATCTTCCATAGGCAACCACAGCAGCTGCAGCTGCAGCAGCACTCATCTGGGGTGACATATTGTGCAGACTGGCATAGGCTGCCCCTGGACTGGTTAACTCTCCATTCATGCCAGCATGAGGTACCATTCCAAACGGAGTAGGGTATGGCCCTGGTACTGCCAATGGTGTCCGCAAACCTGCAGCTACAGAATTTACAGAAATTAAGTACTTTCATTTATATATTCCTGCATACAGGGAAGAAAACAGTCCTTTTCTTTCCCCTACAATACCTAACCTTTCCCCCTCTCACATACACACACTGTCAAGAAACATTGCCATTATTTGTCTGTACCATCAGCTCTTCTCACTTAGTGTAAATAACATCTACTGAAGTCTGAACTTTGTGATTACTTCTAGTAATGCCTTCTAGCATTACCTATTTCCATTTCTGTAATATTCCCTTGTTGACATTAATCTTCTCTTTGCCAAATTAAGCAGTAAAGCTGACAGACATGATTTACACAGCTTATGTCTGAAGCAACTGTGTGTACCAGCCTGGATAGCAAAAGTAAACTTCACCCAGCATTTGTCAAGCTGTGCACTGCAGCAAATATTAGTAGATGCCAAAAATGTAGAAGGGATTGCTCACAGAACAAGTACCAGAAACTTCTGAGAAGTCTTTTTATATCACATTCAGTCTCTGGATTATTTGCAAAAAAGATAAAGACAAAAGTAAACAAGAATAAAAGATAGAAAGATATTCAAACTCTTGATAATCCAAACATCTCCTTCTCATCAAATCCTCTCTTGGTATCAAGAACAAAGCAATATAATTAGTTAACAGTTGCAAAGAACTGCATATGTAAAAAAAGACTAATTCTGGAACCATAAAAACACATGAGGTAATGCATTACCAGCTTGGTTAACCAGAGGGTCCATAGTTGGAGGCTTGCCAAGACCTGGACGAAGTCCTGGAGTTGCACTTGTGCCTGGAGTTGACACATCACATCGAGGAGTTGGTGTGCTGGATTTCAGAACAGGCGTACTGGCTTTTTCATGCTGGTATCATTAAAGAAATTAAAAGAGTATTATTTTTAATCCAGGCCATATTATACAATTTTTACAACAGCAGCTGGGATGCTGGGCACTTACTACTTAGACCCTCAGCCAATTTTTATAAATCCATGCAATGCTGACAACATTAACTTGTGAGAGAGAAATGCTGACCATTTGATTGCTGTCAATATTAAAACAAGAAATCACTTGAAATCCTTAATATCTCAATTATTACTGAACACAGCAAATCTAAGGACAAAAATAAAATACCATCTTAGTTGACAGTATCAAAAAAACCCCATGACCCAAAGTTACAGAGGGTCTGATCTAACTGTTAGTGAATCTGCAGGAAAAGGTTTTCAAAGAATAACAGCTTATTTAGAAGAGTTTAAGAAAAAAACTTCTTAGTGACTATATACATGCTATGTTAAAAACCGTAAGCTATTGTTCCAGGAAAAAGAAAAAAAACAAACAATGCTTCAGCAACTCTTGTATTCTGTAATAAATTTGCAATTCATTTGACAAATGTAGGAAATACAAGAAATCAAAACAAAGCAGAAAAATTGTTGAGGAAGGAAGCTGAGTAATACTACAAAGGTCTGCAAAAACAATAGTTGATTTCAGCTTCAAATGTTTAATCCCAAGTACTTTGTGCCATAAGTAATTGCAGAAGAATGGAGAGTTAGATTTTATAAGAAAGAAGAATATTTATCTGGAAAGCAGACTGCTACCTACCAGACCCATTTCTTTGGATTTGAGGGAAGTAGAACTTCCAGAAGAGGCTGTAGATGCTGGACTGCTGGAGGCATCCTTCTTTAGCAGGCGGGTTTTATCTGTACCATTTTCACGTGGTGAATGCGTGGGACTTGCCCTTGGGGAAGAAGGATCCTAAAACAATGGGAAGGGAAGAACAGGACAGAACCATGTCATAGGTTGGTACACAAGCATCACTGATTGAGTCTATGGGGAAAAAAAAACTTGGAAAATTTACACAGCAAGTTCAAATAACATGACATTTTGCTATTTTTATACGCAAAAAAAGGTGAAATTCCTTCATCAATTTAGAGACATTAGTAAAATCATATAGTAAGCAATCTGTTTTTATTTTACATTATGTAATCATCAATTGTTTCCAACCACAGAGCTTGCAATACAAGTATACTAAGTACAAACTAGAGCAAGTGCACAAACAGTGGGATAAGCGCAAGGAAAACTAAGGGTAAGTAACTGCAGTAAAGTTGATACTGTTTTTCCATGTACATTCTCCACAGTCTGCAAGTGACAATAAACAGACCTTGCTCATCTCTACATTTAGAAGAAGAGATAAAAGTGCACACTTTCATGGATTTCACAGAATATTCGGCATTGGAAGAGACCCACAATGACCGCTGAGTCCAACTCTTAAGTGAATAGTCCATATGAGGATCTTTATATGCCATAATTATCTGTCACTTTTTTTCTAAACACCATCTGCAATTGCTTCACTACTTAAATCTACAGGAAAAATTGAAATCATTTCTCAGATGATTATTTTCCTCTCTTCCAGATATACTCTCAGCATTTACTTTAACATGAAATAGCCAGCCCTGCAAGCTAAAATCAGAGCTCTGCAGGTTCTCCATGCTCTGTTGGCTCATAAGATTAGCATCAGGGAGAAAACACACCTCACAAGAGGGCACCAAGTCTACTGACCAATTATTGAGCAATTTCATAGCAAGAAGGGCTTCTGGAAGGATTACTAAAATCATTAGCTGGATACCTATTTTTCTACTTGGCTAACATAATTTGGGCACTTGGGGCTGCTGAAGACACTTCTCTACCAGCTTCTCTCCCTTTGTTTTCACAGAGCCAAAAAACCTCAATCCCATATTCAGACTTCCTAAATCACTTTGTTGAATAAAATGAAAGATGAAGAACCTTGGATCACGCATCCCTTCACCTTGACACCATTATCTAATCTCTGGCCTGAAGAAAAATGCATCTAAAATCTCTGGAAAATCTTCTCAACTGACTGCCTTCATTCTAAGAAAAGCACTTTTGGAAAAATTGTCTTTAACATAGGATGTTAAAATACAACCAGTTTTTAGGCAACATTTTTAATAACAATCCTATATTAAACAGAACATTAGATAATGTCTTCCTTTTTCCTTTGAAGACAGTAGTTTAAAAACTTCAGCCTTCCACATGCATCTCACTACAACTCTCTACATTACAGAGCAGTTTGAAGCCTCAGAATGTTAACTGCAGAGGGAACAGACCTGCACAAAGCAGCAGAACGAAAAGCTGAGAAGGCGCAGCTCAGAGGAAGACATAATAACTGCAGGACTAATAAAAAGGAGATGTGAATTTTTTAACATATCCACACAGAGGATTGTTTTTCTTCTAGCATCTAAATGCACTTTTCTGTTAACCTTTGGGCAAACGTAAAAAATGAAAAAAGTTACCTCATTGGACACATCTACAACCAAGTTATCGTCACTCTTGTCCCCATCACTGTCCTATTAAAAATAAATAAATATAGTGTTCATTTCAGTTAGTACAATAAGAGCCCAGAGAGAAAGATTACACAACTACTCAGACATTTTTTGATTTTCCTAAACAAAATATAAACGGCCTTTCATTGACTTATTAGCAATAGGGAGACCAGTGAAAACAGAAACACACCACCTTATTTCTGCTTATTTCTGCCAAATAAAGTAGAACTATTTGAAAGATGGCGATCTCACCATCAGTGCAAGTTGCAGATGGTCCCAAACCCCTCCTATTACCACTACTCCTAAAAGAGAAAGGCAGTCTGTTGATACACTCATCTTATGTGTTAACGTTAGAGAACTTACTCTAACGTTAAGTGCCTACCTAAAAAAACCCCCAGATCTCAGAAAAAGGGAGCTTTTTGGCATGTTTTGATGGATCATCTTCCTCCAAATGATAGGACCATTTTTTTCCCTTTTCCAGTAAGGTCAGTTTTGCATGAATTATCTGGGAAAGAAAAAGCTTTAGAAATGCCAAGGCATTTCAATATTTCTACCTAGGAAAACCAAAATACTTGGACATTCCTAAACAGAAATACTCTACTGCAGTTTGTCAAGCTGCAATTTGACTATTACACTTAGATCTGAGTTCACCTGAGCTGCTTTATTGCCACATGATTGCAATTACTGGAGTGTCTCCTGGTCCCTATGTCCAATAGAGGCTGGGATGCCCCAGTAGACACATTATATGATAACACAGTGGTCTATTGATATCCACAGTGCAACTTGGTGCTTCAATCCCGAAGTGAGTCTTGACAGAAAATCAAACAAACAAAATCAAGTGAATGTCAAAACTTTAAATTTTTGTGAGGGCAAGTTTGACATTTTTAATAAAAGTACTCCTAGCCATGAAGTTTCTAGCAAACAAATCAGACATACAAGATTGCTCAACTGTCCCCCATCTCTTCCTTTCATAAAAAACCCAAACTAATATGCAATTTCAACCCTTCCCTTCTGTTTTAACAGCTGAATCTTGCTCCAAGAAATACCACAAATACATTAGGGTGTGTGCCACTGGAGATGGAATGGTGTCTCACTTTGCTGCTCAGGCAGCCATCTAACTAACAGGTGCAAAACATGGAAATGAAAGCTCTAGGTCCAGTTATCTGATACATTTTGAGAAGTATGAAGCACCCACTGTGCTGAAATAGGTAAGAACACATTTGAGAGTGTGGGGGAACAGTAGATGGGACACCTGTGCACCAGAAATACTACTCTGAAGGAGGGCAAAATTAGCTACAAGCAATGGTTAAGTCAACTCCACTAACTTTGCAATCTTGATAAACAAAAATTTACTGGGATTATCAAAGGCATCTCCTGTAAGTGCTAACAATATCAGAGGATTCTCCTAACTAATAAACACACCCATTGCAGCTACACAGGCTCTAGCACAAAAACCAGTCAAAAGACAAAAAGAGAAAAAAAAAATCATTTTGCATCTTTGTTTCCAAGAGCAATAATTCTTACAAATCATTTATGTTCTTTTGACAAAAGCAGAACTTTCTTGCCCCTAGAACTAAGGAACCTTACAAAAAAAACCCTTGAAGATTAGAATAAATCTGGAACCTTCAAAGACCCTTGCTTTGCTCTATTCATTATTTTGATGCTGCTTTAATTTGTAAAATCCATTTCAAACAAGCAGCAGGCAATACCACATGAAAAGTATGGGTTAAAACAAACTGCTTCTACAGCCAATAATAGTGTTTCCTTCTCTTTCCAGCAGAAAACCAAGAAAAACAAGCAAGTTCTTTCTTTCTGTTCTTTTTATATCAAATGGAGCTTAAGGATGCTTAATCTTCAAATATTTAGAATGACAACTACCAATAAAATACCAAACCCTCAAGCTGAGAGAGTAGCATGCAGAAGTCTGCCACACCCTTCTGTAATCAAAACAATATTATTACAATGTTAAGTGCAAATACAACTTGTAAGACTGTAACAGCACTAAGTTATCCAATACCTGCTGAAAGATATTTTCAAATGGAGAACAATCACCCTACCAAATACTGAGGAAATAAAATTTCTATTTTCTCTTAGGTTTCAGTAACCCGGAAGTAATTAGTAATCTGAATCACATAAACCAGAAAATTTGCCACATTATTGCTATTTCAAAGTACAGTATGTTACACTCTTATACTGAAGCGTCTCCTTGAAATCAAGCAACGAGCAAGCTAGTCAAAAATGCAGAACACAAAACCACGAACTTTTGAAATTTCTATTTGCTTTCTGCTGAAACTATCATATAAGCCAAAAGTAAACTTTAGTAACTTGGTACAGCGTTATAATATATGCAATTTGCAGTGGTAATTATCTTTCAACATGGTGATAGCTAATTATCAGACAAATTTACTACAACACTCAATAACAAAATCCTCCATTTCAAACAAACCTTCAGGTTTTAGAGCAGTTCAGAAAGGATGTTGTTCAAACTCTAAGAAGAGTCCAAGAACACTTGTGAATCCAAAACAGCTACACTCCTAGCTCCATTTTTCCTGTTGAGGAGTATTATTTAACAACATCCCAGATTACTGAGTCACTACTCTTCCCACAACAGAAACAATGGTCTTTCTGGCACATATATTCATGTACTACTTAAGTCTTTGGAAACACATTTACTTGTTCTTCACAGCTCTTTAACTGTTTATACAAGTACAGTATGTGCAAATAAATGAATCACTTCTTTGACACAGATTTGCTTACATAGTGGCTGGAATCCTTATCATCCACCTTTCTCTTTTTGATGTCATTAGCATATTCAGGACCATTCCTGCGTTTATCTGTGCTTCTTAGACTGTCTGGGACCAACAGAGAATTACTCTGTAAAGACAAAATACAAGGTCAATTAAAAATTCCTTTTTAAGATTGCTTCACATGTGCTTAAAACTTTAAACTCGATTTGATAGATGCTTTAGAAATATGATAACCACTTAGTCTTTCATTCAATTTAATTCAAATCAAAGACCTTCAGGCAAACATACAGAGCTTCATGCGTTCTAAGAAGCTTGGATTCTCATTGTTAAACTTATCAAAAGTTTAGTTCAATTATCAGTCACCAGTTATTCAACTAATTAATTCAAATTACTGCCTAGGTGAAGTAGGCTTGCTGTTTACTCATGAGCAAGTAAATACTATTTTATAATTTTTTAATATGCAGATTCCATATAATAAAAGAGATTTACTAAATATAATCTGATTGATTACTCACTTCTAGACCATCATAAACAATTGAGGCTTGGGAATGCCTACATCTGCAGGTATGGACAGAAAAATGGCTGTTTGCTTTTAACTGTTAAAATAACAAATATTTTCTGAATAAGGTTATGGAGTAATCAATTGTTAGCTGTGGTAAACTCCAACTGGATTCCTTCAACAAATGTATTGCAAACAAAGATCAAATATTTTTACTTCCAGCATAACATTCTCTACTAGTGTGAAATTAAGGCTGAAGTGCTCAATCAGATTTGATCTGAAAAACTGAGGCCAACATACACACACAAAAGACAGAAGCAAAGACTAATCTTTTCCTCAAACTACAGGGACTGCTTTCATTCATGTTAAGTTATGCTAAGTACAAACTGTTGACCCAAAGAGCATTTTAGACATTTTTCAGTCACATGACAATTTGACATCCCTTCAATTCCCATCTCCACCTCCGTTCCAGCTAAAGCATTGAAACGTGTTACAATGAGTTCTTTTAAGTGCTGGATTAGCATATGCAAGAGGGCAATTTGTTCACTGATGTGTTAATGCTGGGAACAATACTGAACGAGTTGAGGAAAAAAAACAATCTCCTTTTCAAAAAGACTTAGTAAGCCTAGATCCTAAAAACATGCAGATAAATATATGCTTACATAAATATGTAAGTAAATAAGCATTTACACACACACATCTCTCTCAAGAGAAAAGCTAATACCGATATATACTTCAGTATGATATACTCATATACTATGTACTGACACACACATAAACCCTCAGAGGAAACACTTAATTACCCAAGAGCCAGAGATATTTACTCGTAATATATCAAAACATAGTTTTGCGCAGACACGAATGTTTAGCCCCACGGAGAAGGAAAATGAAACCGGGTACATAAGGCAATCTGAATCCTCTTTTTAACTAACTCAGACACTGCACTTTAAAGCCAACGCTAAGATCTTTTATTCATGACTACTCAAGCTAAACAAATGCCAAAGGGCTTACATAAAGCATATAGGAGGGTCTATTGAAATTTAGCATAAAAAAGCTCAAAATAATGTCTTTACCGAATTGTTTTGCAGCTAAAAGGTGGGCTTATAAGATCATTAAACTAACTGCCTTGACAAATACAGTTGGAAGTTAACCCCTTATCTCCACCCAGGTGCAAACAAACTCAGAGATTCTCTACTTTAAAAAACATTAAAATCCATTTTCAATATTTTAATGTTGAATCCATCATGTTTGTAGAAATAAAAACATCTTAGAAAGCAAGCTGTCAATTAAAACTTGACCAGAGATGTTTTTTTAAAGGAGAAAAGTATTTTAGTTGACATACTTTCCTTAACAAAAATAATTAAAAATAAATATTTTACTACTGAAGCGTTTAGAAAAAAAAAATCAAGGCAAAGGTAGTAAAGCAAATAAACTCAGGCCCTTGCTTTAATTTGCCAAAATAAAGTGTGAAGAGCAGAAAGATGGCAAAGGGGAAGCTGCTGGGACAAATTTAGCAACCCTGCTATCTGGGAGTTATGACTTGCAAATTTTGGCAACCACTATGTGTAACTATAATGGCTGATTTTTTTTTCTGTTTTATTGTAAAGTCTACCTAGACAATACTAACAATATTTTCTACTGTTAGTCTTGCAGAATTTCAAAACTGTAAGACATACCTAGGAACTCCCAGCTTCTTCTGTGTCTTAACTGCCAAACAAACATTATTAGATTTGTTTTTTCTTCAAAAGACTGATGGCTGTCACATGAATATGCAATTGTATCACAAGTCTATTGTGCAAAACATAATCCCTGTGGTCGTATTTACACAACCTTTCTATAACTTACCTGAAACTATTATTTAAAGCACTATTCTCTGCAATCAGAGCACCCATGGTAGAAGCTGTTATAGAGCAGCTTATTTCACAATAGCTATATCTGAAATTGCAAGTAGGACTGTGCTGTTGTTCTGACAAAATTCACCAGTAAACTCAAAAATTAACAAGTTCCTGTTTTGTTTCCCATAGGAATTCAATAAAGTTCTAACAATTGTGACCAAAATCAGGTAAAGTATAACTCTGGATGAAAAAATGGCTTGCTACTGTAACCTATTATCATAATTAAAATCACCAACAGCATAACACTTCATTCAACAATGCAAAAATATGAATCTTTTAAAGTGGTACATATGATAGATCCAGAACACTGACGTAACATAGGAAATAAATGAAAATACAAACAAGAACTGGGAAAGACATGATCATACAAGCCTTGGACTATTGATATCTCTTATGTAATTACTCACTGTTCCTGGTTCAGGAACAGTATACTTAGCTCTGGTAGTTTACATTTGCTGTAAGTCCACTATCAAACAAGAGGCCAACCAGAAGACCGCAGCAACAGCTTCACAATACTAAGAGTCTCATGTTCTCTTTAAAAAAATAATAATAATCTGTCTAGTTCTTCTATCAGGTCTACTAATGGACTTATTTTCAAAAACAGGACAAGAATTTTTATTTTGACTATAATTTTTTTTTTTTCATTACACTACTGAAATTTTCATTTGGGATTGATCTTCAATAAAAATCAATTTGCACAAAAAGGATATAGTTGGTTTCCTAAAGAGAAACTGCATGGCACCAGGTTTTGTCTTGTCTTAATTTACACAGACTTGATGCATTACTGAGCATAATCCTTGCTTTCAGTCATAGGAGTTTGATTTATTGGGGATTACCAACACAATACTGCAAATTGTGAGCCTCAGATCAGAACAAATGCTTCAAAACCAGTTTCATGTAAGTATTTTCCTTTTTCTCCAATAATTCACTTTATACACATGAAACCCATTTTTTCAAATAAGCCCAAAAGAAGAAAAAAGTCTAATGCAGCACTGCTTCCTGTCAGTTACCAGACTGCAAAAGGGCTGTGTAACAGGCAATTTGTGATCCTGAAACAACTCTGCTGCCAGCAAAAGTTAAACACTGAAACCACCAGCAGACAAATGTAAAGCAAAAATCTAGCTGTGATGCACAGAAAAAAGGTAGGCTTCATATTAAGAATATAAATGTACATTATTCAAATGCACTTCTTCAACTGCCATGCCATTTCCCAGAGGAAACACTTCCAAACCACAAGTATATGAGCCAGAGGTACAGGCCAAGAGCCCACTGTATTTCATTTAGCCCCAGTTATAATACATTACATACAATACACTAGTACATACAGAACTGACAATTTACTTTAGGCTGATCATTACAGCAATTAAATAACATGTGTGCATTACATGTGTGCTCACGGTTCACCTGCACCTGGTCCCAATTAAGACCTTCTCTAGTGCTGGGATCCTTAGCCCTCCCATTCCCTTTTCCTCCAGAGATGTGCACACACATAGGCTTGTTCCATGCTTGGTCATTCCCTGATTGATATCCGAGCCAATGGCAGCCACCTGCCATTGCAGCCAGTTACCACAGCTGACACTTGGCATTGCTTGTATCATTGAGCAGAGCCTCTGTATTTATTTAACCATTGTGCCAGACCTCTACTGCTGTCCCACACAAAAGTGCTATCTACGGAGATGCACATACAGATAGTAACAGGTGCAATCCCTTGCTGAGTACGTAAAATAGGACAAAGTCTAATATCTATGCTCAAAACTTCAGTTGCTCATTGCCAGGACTCAATAATAGAATACAGGTGGAAGACAGACTTAACTATTCCACAGCAAGGCACAAGAAGATTATGCTCAAAGTTATTCTACTCCAGGATCATTAACTATAATTTGTTGAATATGCTTATTGCACACACACATGTTAAAAACTCAAAAGTTGACTTAAAAAGTCAGGACATTTTGTTTTAAATTATTGGTGATAGAAAGCTACTGACATCACCTTCTTTTTGACCACCGATTTAAGTTATATTTAGACTACTACATTCATATTCAGAACAAGGAAATCTAGAAGCCTGAATACATTTGAGTCACTCTCCACATTGATTTTACAATCAGAAGACATTAACAGGGAATAAGACTTCTGTTGATTTCAGTATTTTCTAGCTAATGTTTGTTGGAATCAGGGTATATGTAAAAACTTACACCAGACCATCCCAACTTCCTTGTCCTTTGTCATTAATGTCATGTTGGTTGCTTTCTATCAGCTACAAACTTAACTACAACACAGCAACTCACAGCTCTTGTGTATGATCAACTTCTGTTGAAATGAATTGTGCTTTCGATCTGTACTATCCTCTAGAAGCATACTTGATGAGTACCCAACATTTCCACAGAGCAAGTTTTACAATTTTCCTCCACCATTTAAAAGCAATAAAACACAAAAAAACCCCCAGCCTGCACATAATATCATCCAAAAAGTAGCATTCAATTGTTCATTTCTCCTTTCTCCAGGACTCGGAGTGGAAGAACAGGACAGAGAGCTTAGGGTACAGAATATTCTTCTACTCTAAGAAAAGAACATTTGTTTTCCAAAACAATTGCAACATTTATGCTCAACAGCAATGGCAAGAGGAGGTCTTGGAAAATTTATTAATTTTTCTTAAGTCTTAGAAAACAAGCTCAGTGTTTTTCATGAGGGCAAAAGATAACTTCTTTTGTATTCATGCCTTCTCTCAAAACTTCAAACTTCAGTTGCAAAACTTGCTGACTTTGCCTGCCTTCATTACCTGCAGTCAGACTGTGTCCCATTAGATGCCTGCACCCACAAAATAACATGACCCAGTTTGGGATGGTTAGAGCTACATCAGCCAAAACCCACCAGCCATTACTTATGTAGCTCAGCAACTTAATTTTGGCAAAATAATTCTAGCATTCACTTATTAAGTGTACTATTATTACTAACTTTTATGTTACTTATGTATTTCACAAATATGCATTAACAAAAAACTTTTTTCATTTTAATTCCTGAAACTTGAGATAATATATAAAAGAAAACATAACTCTTGCTATTTAGAAACAGCAAAAGTAGTTAAAAAGGGCAGTGGTCAAAAAGAAGAAGAATGAAATCACATCTTTATAAATACATTAATCATATTGTTATGAATATATTGTGGAGTATTTCTAAACAGACAATACACCAAAGTTCATGACCACTTATTTGCCTAAGAAGACTTTAAAAAAATAAACCCAGATCTCATTTAAAAATGAATATGCTCAAATGTGCCACAATATGCTTCAACTCAAAGTTATGCCACAAAAACTCAACTTAAAACCAAATAGGTATTAATTTTTCAAACTTGAACATTTAAAGCTGTCAGATTCTACTGATGGTACTTCAAAGTCAAGCTAGACATATTTGATGGAAGTCATATTGTAAAACTGCATAGTAATACTAAAACATCATGGTAAATTTAGGTTACTTACAAACAGTATGGGTTTTGGTGTCTTGGATGATGAAAGCATGCCTTTGTCAGGATTTCTGGCAGCAACATTACTCTTAAAATGTTACTCTGAAAATCAAATTGGTTTTATCTTGATGACCCAGATGTTACAAAGTGATTTGAAACATAAGAGCCGACTGCTAGTTGGAGCCACACATAACCAAACAGACCTGCTGGTATGCCTTGTATACTTGAGATCGATTTCATATAATCCTTATATTTTACATTAAAAATACAAATCAGTTACAGAATTTTGAAAATCAAATAATTTCCAGCTCATCATTTTAGCTACAGATTTGAACTTCACCATCTCTTAAATTATGATTCTTTCATTGAAGATATCATTCATTGTTAAGCAAAGATTCTAATGTAACATTGCATTTAAAAAATTTTAAGTTCAAGTCCACGTGTATTCAGCTATTAAGACTTAATTTCATTATGAAGCATTATCCTCCACTGATACCAAAAAGGAACAAGGATGACTCAATATCCCTAACTCAATATGCCCACATGGCAAAATTCCTGTATGAAATGAAGCGTCAGATTATTTAAAGGTTACTTAGTGGTAAATGCAGCATAAAATCAGTCTGCTTCAGATAAACCAAGCAATCATGAGTTTACACTTATGAAGACAGAAGAAACTGCAGCAACATTTTTACATAGTTTATAAAATTTACATCTATAGTAAATTAAGCAAGTAATACTTCAATTCTCCCACAACACAAAACCATGGTCTAATTTTTGACAGTTTTCCTTCCATAGGCAAGAACTACTCTCAGCCACAACTCAGAGTCTAAATTTCACAACACTGAAACATCTGATATTAAACTCAAAAAACCTTTTAGCAAATTACATGATGGACAGGGCAGGAGAAGATGGCAACAGGGCAACCAAAGGAAATGCAACCAAATCAAAACACAAAGCCATCACTACCAGATATACATGTATATGTGCACAGACACACTCTGCAAACCTCCATCCTCAGCTCCTAAGAAGAGTTAATGAGATTCCTGAAGTTGACTAACATCACTCAAAGAAGTATGTCCCACACAGAGGAACGCATCCTTAATAAGTCTAAGACTTAATGAAAACCCACTTTGAAATTATTTAAGCAGTTACACTGTCATTAATAACATTAAGCAAGCTGAAAGGAATGTTGCTTGCTTAGCAATCTAAAACCAAAAGACTGCCACAAAAGATATGCAGATAGTTTCCAGTAAATAATTGCAAGCAAGTCTACTATATATATTAAAAAAGCAGCAATAAGCATCAAAAGGTTAGTACCATAAAGCTATCTGTCAGATCACTTTTCCTAGTCTTTGGCTTTACTGAGAAAAGTAACAAAACAGAGCTGAAATTCACCTATGACATGAACAAGCAGAATTAGCTTTCTTACTTGAAATGATGTAAAAGTTGCACATGCCCAGCTCCAACAGATTAATATAGCAGTATCACTCAAATCAAAACCGTATGAAAAGCTGTAACAAAGTTTTTTAGAGGGTTTTTCAGATAAGACTGTCTTAGACCAATTCTATTACAGCGAAAAGGGTATAGCTAAAGAAGTTACCCATGAAGTACACATTACGCAGTGAAGATATTAATATGGTTTAAGGTGATGCAATAAATAAGGCCATGGACACATCATGACATTTAAAATTCTCACATTTAAATTTCTCACCTGTTATGCAACTCTAAATCCTGAAAATCCTAGAGGAAAAATCTCAACTCTGACTAATATATTGAGATTACTAATATGTAATATTTGTAATGTTCTTTTTCATTTGCATCCTTTGCCTCCCCCAGTCACCTGCTCATAAGCAAACTAAAGTTCAAGCTTGCCTAAAATCATTCTGCTTAGAAATAAAACTCCTTCATACAGTCTAAACTTGGTGTTCTCCACAAACCAAGAGATACCTGAACAGAAAACACATATGTCTAGTACCATGAAAATAGCTAAAAGGAAGACAAAATAGACAAACAGTGCAACAGTTGATTATTACATTACTAGAAGGGGAAACATTCAGAGGAATATTGGTACTTACTGTGCCTGGCTCTCTGTCTGCTCCCGCAGTAACCAAGAAATGGACAGAC
>JAOXXN010000461.1:318120-348434 GCA_026770055.1 Myrmophylax atrothorax | reverse complement strand
AGAGTAATTTCTTTTCGGTTCAAGTGATTGTCCACTGGAACAGATTGCCCAGAGAGATCATGGAGTCTCCCTCACTGGAGATACTCAAAATATGTCTGGATGCAATCCTGTGCAATGTGCTCTGGGACTCTGCTTGAGCAGGGAGGTTGGATCAGTTCATTGTGGTCCCTTCTAACATTACACAATCAATCTGTGATTCTGTAAATGTATTTTTAGCTTGCACTCTAAGATGTTTTCAGATTTTTTAAATAAGGGAGGAAGGAAAAAAAAAGTCTTCTAATATGAGAAAGGCTAGGGCTGCTATCACTTTGAATTACATAGCCAATACCAGTACAAACACACTACTTTTGTTGAATCTTTAGATTCCATTTTTAAATTTTATGTACTGTAAATTTTATTACTTTACACCTACAGAACTGAGAAACAGGCCTTAAGGGCTTCCCAATATAATTCAAAAAGCAAATAAAAATTAATATTCAAGGAAGCTTATTAACCATTGATTAGTTCCCACATTACCACTGCACATTGCAGACATATAGGCCGCGTGGGAGAAAGGACTCTGTCTTTTCCTTAGTACAAATCTGAACACCAACTCTAACCTTTGCAGTGTCTTTCTGTCTTGCTGTAAACAGCTACGTTTCATTGCCTTTCCTCCTGGCATTTTTGAGGGCAAGCCCAGGAACCAGAATTAGAAAGGTAACAGATAACACACTTCAAATCACTTTTGTAAACAGTAAATGACAGATGAGGATGACTCCACCCACAAATGATTTGTCACTACATCCAGCAAATAAGCACATCAGCTGTTTTTCCACTAAAGTGGTCAGCAATTAACAAATTTTTAGCAATAATTCTTTAATGGCAGGATTTCTAACATCCCATTGACACACAGGGAATAATTATACAGTGCTGCCAGCAAGACTGGTGCTTTCACCAGAGTAGATCTGCACTAGCAGCCTAGTTATGCTAGGGAGCCTCTGCAGATCATCCCAACCCATGAAGGAAGAGCCCTGCAGTGAGGATTCAGGGCATTGCCAGCAGATGGAATTCTTCCAGTTCAGTGACATCATCTCCTCAAGATGCATTAGCACTCCACTGGTATAGCTGCACCCACACAAGGGCTTTTGTCAACAGAAAAGGGTTTTCTTCCCTCCTCTGTGCTTTTAGGCACTGCAAATCAACCTAAAACTCTGTAGAGGTTGTTCCACATGCAGACCTACTGAAGTGCAAGTAACACTTGTATCAGCAGCTATACTGGCAACACAACAAGCAATGCACAAACTAAAGAAGCCCTTTTGCTAGCATAGCCTTATATACATGTACATACCTCCCTCCCCTATTTTATATATGATATATACACAATATTTTATATTACATTTGAAATATCCTCTTATACATACTAACATATATTTACTGTTTATACTTTTATTTAAAAATATAAAAGGTGTTGTGTGTGTTTTTACTTATTCTTCTAAAAATGTGTGTGGCAGGGAAACAGTTCCTGTCTCAAAAACCTTACAGCAAAAAAGATGAAATAGAAATAAGTCAGAAGACTAAGTTTTTAAGAGTCCCTGCATTAATTATATAATGATAATTTAGCTTTTTTTCTTTTTTCACTTAGGTTAAATTATGTTGAGTATTTTGTTTTTCCTAAGGCTAAATTATGAAGAAATAAGGGATGAACAGCAAAGCTGATGGCAACTGGAGGAAAAAGACTAACCATGGAGGAGCCAGAGCAACCTTTGTAAAGGATAGATGTTACAGGGCAGGAGGGGTAGAGTCAGACACCAGGAAAAACAATCCTTGCTCAATAAAACATGTCTCCACCAAAGGACTTCCCAGACTCTAAATGCAAGTAACAAATTTAAAACTACAGTCTACAAGTCACAGAAGATAACCTTAAATTCTCTTGATCCCAACAAGAAAAAGGCTGATTTTCTGAAACCACTCACATTCCTCTGATCACTGGCAGTGTAGGTCAGTTCAAGAACAAAGCTTTTCTTTAATTTTAGAAAAGTACATATTGCTTTCTCGGAAGACTCAGATGCCAAGCCTCAACTCCAGAATGAAGCTGTCAGCACACATTGTTTCTGGTCGGCAGAAACTGCCAGCACATTTCTTTTCTGTGGCAACCATAAATTCCTGTTACTACTCACCTTCTAACCTCAAATCTATGTATTTGCCTTTTGAGCTACTGTTACATACCACCAGCATCCAACAACACTTCAAAAGCATGCTCCTGTTGCAGAGCAGCCAAAACCAACTAGTTCAAGCATTCACTAACTTGGAAATTACTTAGATTTTACTCTAAGGGGTTTTATTACTATCTTTTATTATTATCTCTAAAAGTATCTGTTTTCCTTTCAAACTCTTTTAGTTTCCAGAAATTTAACTCTTACTGAACATGAGAACAGTAATGCTTGAGTAGCAAGGCTTTTTGGTAAATGAAAATCCAGAAGTTAAATACAAGATGTGAAATTATACTTGTCACCCTTTTGTCCAAGCTACTACTCACTACAAAAATATTTCAGGGACAAACAATCAAAAATGACAGTCATAAGAAAAGCATTACCCCAATTTTTATTTACTGTTCAAAGCCACAGGCCAGATCCTTGCAAGTTTCCTCTATAGTCCATAACAACTTCAACATGCCAAACGATGATCACTTCTGACTATGCATTTGAGCAATCTGCTTTTGCTAATTCTTGCTTTAATTTCCTTAATACTACTGCTCGTAAGTATCCAATTGAAAGAGCTAGTTAGCCAGCATGCTTATAAACAATACTAAATGTTCTCAGGCAATTAAATATTATACAAAACAGCAACCTTGGCAGTTCAGCAAGTACTCTGAAAAATTAAAAATAAATGCAGTTACTAGATAACAGGATTTCTGCAATTGATACAAACTCTTAAACATATTGAAGAATTACAGCTTAATGCTGTAAAAATGTCCTTTGCTCTGCCTTTAATATTTCCTAAAGTTATCTTAAATGCCTACATGAGCCTCACTCCATGTAAGAATAAGGAAAACAAGCTTCTTGTCTAATCCTCCCACACAGCCCCTACCTCAACAGTTTATCTTGCTCTTCCCCCATGAAAAACATAGCAGGTTGCTGTTTTCTTGCACATTTCCAATGTTTAATACTTATAGTACTTGCATTCCCCTGTATCTTCCTCCAGCCTCTCTGCACCTTCCTACTCTCACTGAGTCTATCATTGCCACTGTCACGCAGTTAAAGGTATATTTTGCCAGTGAAGTCCACATTACTCCCATCTGCACAGTGACAATTAGTTCACTTCAACGTATCAGAGTTTGCTTCTCAAAATCTGTATGGTTCATTCTTTGCACCTCTCTCCTACCACAAAGTATGCCAACTTAGAGCCCTACATCACTCAACATAAAAACTCCCAACAACTGTCTCGACTCCCATTCACATTGGAATGAGACAACTCCAGGAACATAACCACACTTGATCCTTATTCATATAACTTATTTGTATTCAATTTCTCCCCATATGCAGTTCCAGCTGAGTTTCTCTTTTGCATGGACCAACCAATTCACTCCTCCCACTCAGCTCCTTCCACTTCCAAACCTACAGTATTTCACACAGCTTTTAAGATAAGACCTGAATGTCATATCACATTTTTATCTTAGCTTATTGACTCTTCACCTGCTCAAATTCCCCCACTTATCTCACCTGAAATATGAACACAAAGCAGATGTTTGTAAGAGACAAGAACTTATGTTAATCTCTTCAGTTTGTTTCTTTTTACTTATTGAATAACCTAATTTTTGTGAATATTATCCACTTTATCCCTATCTTTTAACATTGAAAGCTATTCTGCCAGTATATGCTTTAATCAATAGAGGTGGATTGAATCACTATCTACAGGAAGTAATCCTTTGCTCTAGGATTAAATGTTAAAATGTGTGCCAATTACATATATGAATATACACATACATACACACTACCGCAACCACATTCAAATACAAACCCATCCCTAATACCCATTTTGTTTTTCCAGTAGCCCTCCCATACTGTTAGTATTAAAGCTCATGAACACATCTGCTGCAAATTCTTGCCTTGAACTGTACTGTTTCAGCATTTGGACCAAACTTTACTCCCTTCCATTCCACTAAAACTATTCTTTCCAAAGCAGTCTAACAGCATCGTTTGGAGTGAAGTTCACAAAATGAATCAATCATCTCTTCAATATCAATCTCCCCTGCTTGACAATAGTCTTTTTTATTCATTATTGCTACATACACATTTTTCTAATTCGATCAATCTCCTGTGCACCTCTATTCTGCTGCAAAGCAGACCAGCTTAGAGCTCTACACCCTTCAGCCTGTACATGCCACATCCCCAACAGCTGCTCAGCATAAGTCTAGCAAGTAGTATCAGCTCGCAGTTGGTACCTAACCTGTTATCTCTTCAGAATCTGCCTTCTTTCTGCATTCACAATTGCAGCTGGATATCTTCAAATTTAAGCTCTAGATAACCGTATTTTTATCCAACCATCATCCTTTCACTCCTTCCCTGAAAGCTCTTAGGCTTCACAAATTTGTAACCATATACTTGGTCTCAGCTTTGACTTGTAACTTCAATATTAGATCTAGATGAGACAGAACCTAAAGATCTTTTGTTTTTATTTTTGGACAAGACACAAGATGCAGCTATTTCCATCCAACCCATAGGAAACCCTGCAAGCCAAGGGAGGTTTGGCCTGCAATTCAATTCCATTTAACTTTTGGATGCAATTTTACCCTCTCCAGAAAAACTGAGAATACCTTCTGCAGGACATTGTCTCATTTAGTCACTATCCTCCTCTATATTGCTGCTTCAAGGTTCTCTGTTTTCTCATCAATCCCTAGTGGATGGGGAGAGGGAACAGATGTCAAGTGGATACCAAGTTTGGTTTACACTATTCCTTTATTCATTCACATTTTACACAGCTTCTACCAGATTTTCTCTTTTTAGGAGGTCAAACTACCAATACACATCAATAATGCTTTCTTCTTTTTCCTCAAAATTTATTGGCACTAACAGTAACAATCTGACCATTGTTTGGGGACTGGTATTTTGAGAATACCAACTGTCATGTTGACAAATACCTTCCTCCATTGCTTTAGTCTGGAGTCTTTGTGTTCTAAAAAGCAGCTACCATGACAGAATCCTAGGATATAATTAAGATTTCTATGTATTTTAAAATAAAGAATCCAGGATGTTGCCATGAAATAGAGCTCCTATTGCCAGAGTTTAGTAATTTAGACTTGAGATTAGCTAGTTTATGCTAAAAGTGAGGAGAGTCTCTTGTGCTCAGCAGATCTCATTTTATTTAATTTAAAAGCACTAGGCAATTTCCCCTCCCTCAGGAAATAATGCAGATCACGGCTGAGAAGGATCTAAAGTAATGCTACAGCTGCTTAGCTCTTTCCTTCCACTAAGTTCTGCATTCATTTCTGTTCTAGTCTGTATTTCTATTTAATAATGAAACATACAGCCTAGTTATTTATAGGCTTTCTAAGGATTAACTACACACTCATAAAAATAAACCCTCAAGAGGTTAACCTCATCCTCTTAAGCTTCACACACTACAATCCCAGAGTTAGCTGGCAACCACAGCCAAGAGAGAAAAAATAATCCCACATCTTGCTAATCCTTTAACCAATAACCTCATGCAACAGTGGAGAGGCTTCTCAGAGGCCAGTAACTCAATCTGTCTCAGGAGCACTGTCAATGCAAAAAATACTTATTTCACTGAATCATTAGCAACCCACCTCAAAAGGCAAAATAAGACACACCTGGCTTCTCAGTGGTATACTTAAATCATGCATCAAAAATGTAAAGTTAAAGAAAGTTTTCAGTTTGCTGCATGTGTTTCTCATTCAGATGCTAGCATATTCTACTCATAAAAGTAGTTTATTTGTTAGAAAGTAAATCTAATAAATTTTCCTTTGTTCACAACTAGACATACCAATTTAACTGTCCCTTATAGTTCCTAACATGAACTTTGACTACCTGTGATTTTTTAGACAGAACTTTTCAAGAAAATAAGTCAAGCTCCTCACCCCTAAAAACCCAAACAAACAAAAAACCAAAACAAAACAAAAAAACCTCACACCAAAAAAAACCAAAAACAAAATAAACCAACCCAGGAACAAAAAAACAACAACAAAAAAACATAACAAGGTACCCACAAAGGAACCAAAACAACCATTCAAGTTAAACTGTAATAATCAACCTAATAATTTCATACCACGATCTGGATTTTCCCTCAACCCCTGAAGTGGACACTGCATAGCTGCAGCAATGCCAAGGAGTTAATGGGTGCACTTATCTTTTTAGTCAAAGGTTTCTGATTTGTTCATTATTTATCCAGTGAAATTGCTACTTCATTCTAATATAAACACTATTTTAAAAAATTGGGAAAAAGGTTGTTTAGCCATCCTGCTGCCCCATGGTTAAAAGTCAAAGCCTTCCAGAACATGCAGAACAAAAGGCCAGAGATATGACTATTAATAACCAAATACCCACCTTTTCCTTCCCGAAGCAAGAATTTTTAATCAACACAGAGGATTAGCACTGCCTGCAAGCTGAGTCCATCCATATTATTATTATTATTATTATTATTTAAAAATGTGTCAATTTATGCATTCTGTTTAGTATGCACTTAATATATAGCAATTTAAAAGCCTAGCTTTTGACTCTGTAGGCGTATTCACTGAAAAGTCTCAGTCCTGTGATACTACAAGTCTCTATCCTCACAGTCTGTCCTCTAATAGGGCTCTATCTTTTTACTCTGTAAATAAAAAAAAAAGTATAAAATAAATATCATTCCAAATCATTTTGTATTTCATCAAAACATTATTTCCAGTAACTAAACTCTTTGTTCCCTTCCAGAACTTACACATAGTGCAGCAGCACTAAGAATTGCTCTAACTGAAGTAAGCCAGACAGGAAACTCTTGAATCATCTAGTATCAAGAAACAATGGTCTATAAAGACAGAAAGGAAAGAGCTGGCACAAAAGCCAAATCCTGACAAAAATGCAGAATTTTATTTAGTCAAGATAAAGCATGCAAGTGAACACGAGCTAGGAAAATTAAACTTTCCTCCTATCTTCAAAATTTATCAAATGTGAGTATCCTCGTGGTACAACACTCGATTTCATCTTCTATTATTACAGATTGGCCCAGCCTATTTGCATTCTGAAAAGAAGTTACATGATCTTTCATGCCCATAATATGTGTCTAAACCATTAAATTACTGTATCTTTTCTTATCTTGAAAGACACTGCACTTCAGCAGCATGGCCCTTCCACAGTTCTTTACACTAAGTTGGGTCCCTGAACAATACTGACAGCTGCTATCAAACTGTGCCGTGCTCAGCCTCAGTGCAGCTGCCGCTTGTAGGAACTGACAGGTTTCTGATGTGTCCTCCCCTCTGGGGAAAGGGCTTGACACCCTGAGTGCTCAGTGAGGGGGAGCAAAGGTCCACTGAATTGTCAACCTGATTTTATGCTATTCAGATTTTCCAGGACACACACCATCCCTTTCAAACAAAACCAAGCATGTGTTGAAGCATGAAACTTATTATGCAGCACAAGATAACTATTGATTAATAAGACTGTAAAACATCATCATACACAGGCATCTACATGGTCAAACAAATTTTGTGCCCAATGTGTTAATTTCCTCATTCACCATTTTGGATTTGTATCACATCATTCAGAAATCTTTCATAAGACAAAAGAAAGTATCTCTTCAGGTGAAATCATAGACAATTAAAAAAATAAAAGGGGAAGGCTTCTATTCCTACTTCAAAGAACATCCCTACTGCCTCCCCCCAAAAAATGTTAATTGCATGCAATACTTGTAGATCCTATGGCTTTTAAAAGACTATGTTGTTCCGACATTAAAAAGATGTAGTTGACATTCCTGAGAGAAACATTTTGTTTGTCTAAGTAGCCCTATCCTAAGCCAAGCAAGAATGTTTTAAAATGTATTTTAATATGTATTTCCTTTTATTGCATAAACTCTTCTTTATAACCAGTTCATTAAGAAAGGTTTTCCATTCCATTTTCATACTAAATAAGTAATTTGTTTTAAAAATGCAAGAAAGTACAGTTCAATCTTTGTTAATCAAATACTACAAATGTACATATGCTGTACTTTAAAGATCAAATCAGGTATTCATAAAGTAATTCATTACACAAGCAAAGCATAGAGGAGAGTCTGACAAATACAGATGTAATTGTATGGGGTTTCTAAGATGTGATTAGCAAATCAACTAAGTAACAGTCAAAATTTGTTACGAAGGAAAAACAGCACAGATTTGAAGGGGGGGGTATGTTTATGCAAAGCTAATCTGTCAAGTGTAATAAAACAGCTTGAATAAAATTTAAGCTGAAAATCCACTGAAGCTCCCCATTTCAGGGAGGAAAAGCTATTAAAAGGAAATGAAGGTCACCCTCCCTGTTTATTTCACCTAATTGACTGCCAATAGCTTACCACAGGCAAACCGACTGCAGATCTGCAATTGAGAAACTGATGAAAGGAGCATTTTCAAGCTGAGGCTCATTCTTTTAATCCTCCTTCACTCCTATTTTTTTTCTATCTCCAATTGGGATGTAATTTTAAGCACAGATGGATTAACTGGTTCCATTGTCTGTACACGTCATTGGACCATGGCACTGTTAATCTGTATAGCAGCATGTCTAATTATCATTACAAAGTGTCTGAGGGAACTATAAAGACCAGCAGGGCATCTTCTCAAAAGCAATTAACATAAATTGATAAATGAGTAATTTGCATCTGCTCAAGGCGGATGAATTTTATGAATAAAATCAGAAAGGACAGGTTCTTGTTTCAGCTACTTCTTTCACTTAGTATGGAAAGGCATAAAACATGAGAAATATTCTAGACTTAGTGGCAGGGGAAATGAACTCATAGAGTGGAAGGAATGTATGGTTCCAAAAAGTTCATTAATACAAAGCAAATTACTTGTGATTGACAACCAGTCACAAGCAAGTAGTATTAACCTTTTTAGCATATTTAAAAGAACATTCTTGGTGAAAGGCTATTAGAACACTGTGTCAGACAATTAATACTACTTCAAAAGCAAGTGAGGTTTCTATTCAATAGCTTACTAATTTAAAATTCATGAAAGATTCACAAGAAAGGGAAAGAAAGAAAGAAGAATGGATAGTTGTACAGTCTCCAAGAACTCAAGTGTCACAAAAAGCACAAGGCAAAAGTAACTAGATCAACTGACATTCAAGATCTATAAATAAACAAGCAACTCTCCTAATAACTATATTTCTTGCAAGGAAAGTCTTACATGCAGAATTGTTGAAAAAAATGATGTTTTGACAAAGTAAACTATTACCTTTATTCCTGCTAAAACCTGTGTGAAGCACAAACACCTCAGCAACACTGGACATCAAAACAGTGTTAGATATCAAAACATTAAGTTTATTTTAAAAATAGCAAAGTGGTAAGATATGAAAGCAAGTTATACACACTGTAGGAGGTAGACCTGGAAGGCCACGTACCCCGATGATGGCATTCAGTTCAGCCATGGTCACTTGTTTGGCACGTTCTACAGCTTGGGCCACTTGTTGCTGATGCTATTAAAAAGAAGAAAGGGTGCGGAGAGGAATTTATGTTAAGGTATTGACTGCACCAAATCAAGCCAGGATCACAAACACCTGAATAACCAGTTTGTCTGCAGAACCCCATGCTACCTATTGCAAGACATCTTATGAAGGAAAAAAGGTATCAATGCCCTATTTCTCACGTGTTCAGAAGGAAACAAGAGCCCTGAAGGCACACAGATTACCTCTTACCCATGTCACTTCATTATTAATTTTCTGGCAAATAAATAATAATTTCTAATTGAGCTGACAGGACAATAATGTCAACTTCACAATAGTGTCAATTTTAACATTTATATACTCTGTGCCCACAAAGCAGAACTTACTGAAATTTCAAACATGCAAAAGGGCTTCACTGTACTCAAGAATAACAAACACTCTCTATAAACTGCAGAGTTTGAAATTAACAAGCTTCAAAACGTAACAGCAGCTGCCCACAATATGCAAACATCACAGTCATTCAGATCATATGAATGTTTATACCCTTAAACTGTTTTGCATCTAAGCTAAATACTCACCTTTACACTGAAGTTTGATACAAATTATACAGAGAAGATAAGCATGCTTATTTCACTAGATCAACGTTTGACAACTGAATATCTAATAAGCAATTACAATGATCAGAAATGAAAGCATGTTCTTTTATTGGTACTATTTTACAGATTCTCACTCAGGCAATGAGTGAGAAAGCCATTCTCACTAGTTTGAACACAGATTTGTTAGACCAAATTAGCAGGGGGTTTGCAACTTCAGGTCGAACAGATGTTCCTTACACTTATGTATTGACATAAAACTAACATCTTAAAACTAGCTAATTTGCAAACAGAAAAACAATATAATTGCACTTTAACAGCTGAACAGTTTTACTTACTTCCTGAGACAAAAATGGGATGACTTGTGCACAAATTGTATTCAATCTCTTGGCGATTTCTGTCTACAGAGGAAAAGTATTTTCATTAAAAAGCGTTTTAGGGGGTTTGACATACATTAACTAATATGGAGGATTATATTACGTTCAGACAGTGAAGAAAGTAACAAAAAATACCCATTTTTCATACTACTGCAAATGTAAATACTTAATATATAAGCCCACATGAGGAAAGAGGTTTGGTTAGCTACTCTAGGACATCTGCCATGTCTAAAGCACCTAATCTGTATACACATTTGGGCACAAATCTGGTCCTTGTAAAAAGTTCATTAAAAAGTAGAGCATTTTTGAAATCCATTAAGTCCCAGTTAAAGCCGTTTAAAAGGTAAATTTATTATTACTCAAATTATCAAGCAGCATAACATGAAGATGACAGGCATGAAAGAAAAATGCTTCTATCAGGATCAATTTTATCTGTGTATTAGAAAATTTTTTTTTTAATCAACAGAAACACACCATTAGGAGTATAAAAGAAATGCTAAAACAGAACTGAGGAAGAACAGAGACAAAAAATACAGACTTCTAAAATCTGTATTGAAATAGAATTAAAATAATGCAGACAAGAAAAAAGTCAGATCAGAAAATGGAGAACCAGGTTAGGCATGAGTAAAGAACAGAATAATCCTTCATTGAAAGCAACAGAGATTACAGCAGGACAAAGAGCTTGAGTCCCACTTTTCAAGAGTTTTATGTATCTCCCACTTCTTCCACTTTTGGCATGCCAACATAAACACAGGATTTCTGGTGGGGTAAATGGATCTTTTTCTCTCATTACTCAGTGTTACATGTGCTTACAGCTTTTCAGACCTACACATAAACCCTGACATTAGCTCAGTTGGTTAAAACTTGGTTGTAATAATGCCAAGGTCATGGGTTCAATCCCTTATGTGGGCCATTGATTTAAGAGTTGGACTCAATGATCCTTGTTGGGTCCCTTCCAACTCAGAATAGTCTGTGAATCTGTGACTGAAGTCTGTGATTTGCCTATCATTTGGAACCACCATTAAAATTAACCCTCAAGGTACTTTAGACAGCTCCTGTACTTTTCCTTAAAAACATCTCCTTCAGTCACTGTAGCACAGTTGCATAAAACCAAAGTTAGCATCCAGACGTGAACTCAGCCTATATACAAGACACTGAACAGCTCCTGTCAGACTCTGCCATATCAGTAACCCATAACAGTATTTCTTGGTTAGCTCGGGTTTTTCTTATGTTTTAAAACAGAAGAAAGAAGAGATTGCTGCGAATTATTAGGCCTTCCATGAGATGACATGTATTAAACCTGAGTAAAGATAAAGAAATCAAACTAAAATGTTGCTAACTCTTCTGCCAAGCCTGTTCCCGAAGCTCCCCATAATTCTGAGGGTTTTTTAAGAAGACACTGTGATGCCTTATAGATCAGTCACACAATAATTAGGACACAAAAGCCAACCTCTCCTTTTATGTCTCAGCAGATAGATTTAGATTTGGGATTTAAATTAGCAAGCTTTAACATCTCTTTCCCAACCTCTGACAGACAGTAGGAAAATACATGATAGCATCTAGCATCAAAACTTGTAAAACTTGTAAAACACCACAACTCTGTGACATGAAGTACTCTACCTGACCAAAGCCTGGCATTTGACACACTCAAGTTTTGCAGAAATAATAGCCTTCAAAGCAGTTCTGGGATAGTTTCTTCCTAGGATAAATAGGTTTTCCTTAAACAAGGGCAGTGAAGCAACAGTAACTCTAGAGGAAACCTTTGCCTCCCTGCAACAAGGTAAACATATCTCTGTTCTCAACTGAAACAACTATCATTTCAGAGTACCACAATGGTCTGTTTCTATTCTGCTTGGGCCACGACGATAAAATACACAGAATTCCATGTGTAGTCTTTACTATTAGTATAACATTCCTAAAAGCAAATTCAATACTATGAAGTTACCAGCTTAATTATTATAAGTTATCAAACTTAACTATTAGCAAACTTTTCTGTTAAGAAACAAACAAACAAAAAAAAAACCACAAAAAACCACACAACAAAAAACACAACACCAAACAAACAAACAAACCACAGGTACTAAGGACATTTTCCCACATACCTACTGTGTCTCTCCAGAAAACAGGTTAAGTCAGCTATAGAAAGAAAGTCTGCAACATAGCAATCTGTTTGGCATGTTTAGCCGAGATGTTTAGGATCCAAGATGTTATTGCCCTAGACCAGCTGAATTATTTTTGGTTTTCAGGACAGAAGCCATGATGAATCATAGCAGGCGGCCGAGGGGAAAGAATAAAGTAAGAAACTCACTTGGTATCTACTGAAAAGTTCTGCGGCCTGTATAGCCTACACAAAAGTAAGTACACAATAAATATCCTTACTGTCAGTGTAAGGAAAAAAATCCAATCCCATAAAACGAGCAAGTTGCCCATATTATTGGATTTTTCTGTCCAAGTCCCAGATATCTGAGCTTCACTGTAGCAACACCATAATACCATGGCACACACATCATCACACAATAAACACAAAAGAATGCTGCATCATGTGAATCATGAGTCCCACCACATTTCAATTAGATTTTTTTTTAATTTATGTTTATTCTAGAAAAGAGGGCGCAACCAACACTCCCCCTTTCCACATCACTCTTACTTCAAAATTATTGTCTCAGGACTATCACACCTGACTTAATATCAGACCAGAAAAAAAGGTATCCTTAGTTTGTCTTTATGAAAGCCGGAAATCATTGATGATTGTATATGAGCAGCAACCTTAATTCATCCACAGTGCTAGGTAAACTTAAATGTACATGCCATAAAATAAGTCAATTTTGCAATTTCTTGCTATTGTTACAAGTGCCAGATAAGAGACATCTATACTGAAGAGTAACTGAAATGCCTATTCTAAGCATAATAACAAAAGTTTGCTTACATTAGAAGGCAGTTTGACTAATAGAATTATTTTACCTATGTAAATAAAGTACTTAAAATTATTTATCCACAATTCAATTTCATGTATCTTCTGTTTGCTGTCCTCAGACATTCAGTAAAAACTATTCTTATTCACCAACACATTAAATATTTGTTGTCTAGTAAGTTGTGAAAGTGAGGTTTTAAAGCACAATTCACCTAATCTTGCCAATCAAGAGTTGCAATAGGTTGTTTTCAGAATTGAGGAAAAGGAACATTTGTTACTTTAAATATAAATCTAACTGTTCAAAAGGCAGTATACATTCACCTTTTGAGGTGAAATACCTTTGAGTATACATCTGCACACAGTGTGTATACGTTCATTCTTGAAAGTAAAACTCCTTTCTGAAAGAGTCAAGGAGTTTCATTAATCAAGACTAGACACCATTAACTTGTGTCATTAGAGTAAGCCCCCAGATCTGGGGCTCATGAATCTGAGTCTTAAAGGTACTTACGGCCTATTTCTAGAGGCTTCCCAATGTAACAGAACTATTATCTAACGGCTGATCTCCAGACATATAGGGAGGTCAGAAGACGAACAAACAAAAGAAATTTTGCAGAAAGCTGCTCCAGTATAGACAAACATGACTAATCACCCATGTGTTTTGGCTCCTTGGTAAAGCAGACTACAGATGCCTGTATCTCTCATGAAAGTCCTCCCAGTATTATGGCAGCTTTTAGCAAAGCATCTGAAGTGCCCTTAATTGTTCATGTTCTTAATGCAGAGCCTCTTGAATACATTCATTTTTAATAGAGAACTTGAGTGTTGGGCCCATCACAAAATATAACAAAACTACATCATTCACTTGTTCTTGCTGTTGTAATGACTGTCTTTTGATTTATTTGCAAATGACAAGCTTGTTAGACCCCTGATTCAAGTGATATCCTCCTCTCTGAAGTATCATTATAAAATAAAATGAAAGAATTCAACTGCATTTTATAAAATTGAGCTGATGGATTTTTTTCTCTTCACTCAAGTAATTTTTTTGTCTCTGTTACATTTAGTTAAGGACCTAAATGCTTTGACCCAAGAATTAACCAACTCAAGTGTTTGTACTTTAATTTGTCTCTTGCTAAAGTGAACAAAGGAGCCAGACTAGTTACTAAATATAATACTTATTTAAAGAAGGCATTTCACTAAGCAGTTAAGAAAGCTTATGTATAGAACTGTAATTTTTTTCCTTCTGCATTGTTAGAAAAAAAGTACTGAAGTGTTTTCCTTTACAGTAGTCAATTCCAGATAATTTTGCTTTCACTTTTCCAAATCACCACATAGCGTACTTTTAAATCAACATGATTTCTTGAAAAGTACAGAGTTTTGCACTGGAATGATAAGAAGGAAGTATAATACAAGTATCCAAACTATTTTGTACCATAACAAACACCCATGTGTATGTAAATACTAACGCTGGAAGCCCTACCTTATGGGAACAAGCATTCTCACTCATAAGTGAAGAATGTAGACTTTGTCTGAGGAAAATTAGTTAAACACCTTTCAGTTTCAGAGGTTTCAAGAGTAATAATTTTGGTTTTGCTCCAATCAGTGCCTACTAATACATGTCCCAGCAGTAATTTTAGCTATAGCATCCACGGTGATTTAAGGCAAAAATTGAGTCTTACAACACATTAGTTTTAGTAATCAGTGGAGCTGAGACAGCTGCTCTAGTACTAGAGCTGAAACTCTTCAAAGGTGTCCAGACCTTATTATACAAAGCAATGCTCAGCTAAAATTGTCCATTGTGTATGTCAAAAGCTCATTATTCTTTCTTGCACTGAACTTCCAGTATCACAAAGATCAGATTTGAAAGTGCTCTATCACCAGTTCTTAAGGATGGGTTTATGTATTCCCATTTATTGCATTTTTATTTACTTCATTATTTTGACCCATTTTTTAGAATCAAATTTGTAATTAAATTGAGAAAAAATATAGCTTAGAAGCAACATGATTAAAGTAAAGCAGGAAACTCCAAAGTTCTGATGATAACAAAAAAGCATGTCCTAATTCATTCCTTTCAAGCAAAATAATCAAGAGAATCAGCCTTCAATACACAGAAAGAAATATACTGCCAAATTACATTCATGAAAGCTTTAGAAGGTGCACTCTGCTTCCGCTTACATTTTCAGCACATAGAAAGCCAAGTACAACACTGAACTTCTGGAAGGACAAAATGGACTTCCTGCCATTTACAGCAAGTAACACAGTAATCCGCTGGGGAGTAAAGGTCAATGTTGCACTTTTGGTCATTACTGAATCATTTGAGATTATCTGTGGTGGGGGTGTAAAGAAAATTCAAGCCTATGAGAATGCTGCAAATGGCTTGACCTCAGATCAATTTTCATCTCTATCTGTCTAAGAGACATGTGGATAAAAGCCCTCTTTATGGGACATGCTTGACCATTTTTTTAATCCCTGTTCTGAGACAGAAATCATGCAAACATCACTCAAACAGCAATCATTCAAAGACTTTTGAAACACAATAAGAAACCGCATGTGTGTGTTTAAGTCCTGTGCTGAAGTTTAATGTCCTTTTAGTATTTTCATTTTTATAGCAGAATCACTGAAAAAAGCAGTACACTTAAACAATGCAACTTTTATTCTTTCTGTGCTCAAGATCTCCAAAAATCAACAAAAGGCACACACATTCACAGAGCCATTAGAGAAAAAGAAACATTTCACCCTGGTTAGCTTTCTGCATTCTTTGTTAAAACTTGCTATAGAAAGACTCTAGCACTTCCAAAAATTCATCACTAACAACTGGGATGAGGTGATGTTGGAGTTATAATTAAATCTCAAAACTTAAACAGTCAAAACAGTCAAAAGCTTCAAATGATTAAAGCTAGCATTCTGTGAACTGTGCTATTCCTGAGTTACTGAATCCAAGTTGAGCACTGAGATATGCATATATTATGAATGCTCTTTTATTTAAAATTAATACACTCCATTCTGTTTTGGCAATGGCTGCAAAAGGAAAAAAAAAAACCAAACATGCCATTTAAAAGTTAGGGCCCTATGGTACACCAATGTCAAACAACACTGTGTCAAGCTAAGATTCAATTCAGTTAAGTGCCAGTGCCAAATTTTCTTGTTCCCAGGTGTGCTGTAAGATTATTTTATTGCTTAAAATTTAAGTTTTTCCAACTCACGTCTCCATGACAGCGTTGCCTAACCCTGCAAATCATTTGGGTAATTGGATATCTTATCTTTCTATTGCTCTCAAATCCAATGATTCCAGAAGAACTGCAGCAGCCAATCAAATTTACAGGCCTCCCGAGTAATAGACTCACACAAGTAAGCATAATCATCTCCCCTTTACCACCACATTAACTACCCTGTGACAAACTGTGGAAGTTTGCCTTCAAACTATATTCTAAATTATAAACACTGTCATCACTAATACTGTCACCAATAGGAGCGAATGGGAAGGTTTATTCTCAAGAGATTCTTATTATTCAATCTGACATGCAGCAATGGGTAGCATTCATTTCAGCAACAGGAAAGATCTCTGTATTTTGGGTGTAAACTGTCAGTTTAGCAAGAGGTATCATAAACAAATAAAGATTTACCTCTGCCCCAAATTTGTACTACTCTTTTAAACTGTGAAATCAGTCACCCTCAAGGTGATATTAAAATTCCAGAAGACTGGCATGAAAAGATCCCAAAAGATAGGCATTTCTTTAGCAATGAAAAAAACACAAAACACCACCATGTTGCAAGTGGAAATGGAGAGCGGTAGAAGTAGCAGAAAATAAACAGAATAAAAACTCAAAACAATAAAGCCACAGAATGGTAGATAGTTTCCAAAGTGAAATTAACTGGGTTTTAATTCAGTACCTAAACTGCATTTATCAGAATCTTCTTAAATGTGAATTTAATTTACAGAAAGGTCACATTCTAAGCTACATATGATGCACAAGACAACAGCTACACTTGCCAAATATCTGCTATAGGTTTGGATTTCATTCAAGTGACTGGATATATTTCAGATGTCTAATTTCAATGTTCCATAATAATAGAGAGAGGCTGTGTGCAACTTTCAGTGAACCACTGTACTGCTCATGCCATTTACAGCTGTAAATCCTGTTGAAACAAAGCCAACTGGCAACAAAGATTCTGTTGTCAGGATGTCAAAGTGCTCCTTTCACATATCTTCACTATGTCAAGTCTCTTCTTACACTTGGCTAAACAGGACAGTTACCACATTTCTTCTTTAACACAAATTCAGCCCATCTTGCTCAAGTGCTCTCAACTACAAGAGGCGCATTTACCCAAATTTTAGTTTCATTGCTTAGTTCCATGCTCAGCTAACTTTCAATACACACAGAAGTATTTAAATCTCTGAAGTGAGCACACACCTTTGTATTACTTTCAAGCTGTTTTCCAGCACACACAGTCCCCAGCTTCATTTAGATTCCATGAGATACTGCGTGAGTCAGAGGCCAATCCAGAAGAGGTCTTTGCCACCGTTGCTTTCAGAAGCACACTTTCTCTGAACCACACTGGAGACATTTGGAGACTTATCCAACAACTCGGCAACTAGTCAGGAAGAAAACTAATTACTATAAAAAGGTGGGAAAGGGTCAGCTTAGTAGACTGCTACATCAGCAATTTCAATAGACTTGCAGTACACACCTATCCAATACAAGAGCAGTCCAAAGCACGAGGAGAACCAAGACAGAAGCAGAAAGTTTGGGGAGAAACAATAAGCTATCAGGTGAGTTCCTTTCTTCTCACAGGATTACACTCCTATGTCCTGTTAGAATGTTCTAGACACAGCAGGGTCTCCAAAATTATCCAGCACACTTTGCACTACTACCCTTAAGGACATTAGGAACATCATTTACTCTGGGCAACTGACTAACACTGCACTACACAATACCAATGAGACAAAGAGAACAGAAAGTGAAAGGAGGCACAAAAAGCAGTATATCTGCATTCCTATCAGAAAAGAGCCCTGTTGACTGACTCTTCGTTTAGTTTAGGACATTATTTTAAAACTACTTCCTATTTTTCTCTCACTCCCACAAGTCACATTCTAATTTCTGCCTATATCCTTTCAGCACTTGCCACATTGAGCTAATTTACTGGGATGGCACTAGGATGTCAAAGATCTTACCTAGCAGAAGCACCTGAAACCAGAGAGTTTCTAAAAACTAGAGCATAAAGTTTCTCAAACCAAGTACATATGTTTCCAGTATGCAAGTCAATAACAGAACTCCCAGTCAGGACTCAGCCTTTATCAACATTCAAATAAGACCATAGTAGAACCAGGATCTGGACTTCACTAGAACAATAAGGATGCCATGCAACAAAAGAGATACATAAGACAAAGTCCTGAAATAAGGGAAGGGGGAAATCAACCAGGACTTGATATATAACTACCAAATTATGCTTACTTGTTAAGTCACATGTGCTATTGTATCCCAAAGGTAATTTCCCCATTTTTCAATAACTACCATATTTACTTCTCAGTTACAAAAATCAAAAAAGAAAAAACAATTTAAGGCCTTAAAAAAGTGTTCATATAAATGTTTTAGGTGCCATCAGGAGAACAGTAATGATTAACAAGTTAGGAGGATTGAAAACTCCTTTGATAGCAACTAGCAGCAACTACCCATCACATCCATTATTTTTACCTTCCTGCCAAATCCCATATTTTCCCATGTGGGAAAAAGGTTTGCAAAGCTTTCACCAAAACTTCAGGAACATGACATAATTTCTCACTCACTTAATTTTTGAGGTTTTTTTTTAGTTTTGGTTTAGTGTGGTTTGTTTTTATTTATAGAATAGAAAAAATAGTAAAGGCACCATCTAAATTGCATTCTAATAGATAAGAGCTGATTGAAACTGTTGAAATAGAAAAAAAATATTAAGACTGCAACCACTGCAGAGTTTATAATGATCATTAAAGGAGGAAAGAAATAAAGCCAGGAAAACTGGAGAGAAGCAAAGATCAGGCAGTAAGATAAGCTTTACAGGACCTGTTACTGAGGAGGGAGATAAAATGACATTATGTAGAAAGGAGATTCTCTTTTTGATACAATACTAAGGACATGGATGACAGTTACCATATCTGAGAATGTAAAAGGGACTGAGGAAAAATGGGAGGGATAGAATTGTGCCAAGAGACCAAACCTCATACAAACTGACTTCATACAAACAGGAAGGCACACATGAAGTGGAAACTAGGTCCAGTGAGGCAGCAGAAACATATACAGCACAAGCACATATATACCACTAGTAACAAAGAGCTACAGCAAAGCTTCTGCCCTACATATTGTAATAGTCAAAGGTTTGATTCCCTCAATTAGAAAAGGAAAGATATGGTCAAGGGACACCAAGAAGGCCAGAAAGACTGTATTCTTAATTATATAAGAATCATTACAAACCACTTAATATGTATTACTAGTTACATAAGGTCAACATTGCAGCTTAAACAGCAAAGGAACAGGTGAGAGGGTTCCAAATAAAACATCTTCCTATCAGCTACGTCTGATAAAATACAAAGAGCACATTAGTGAAGACTGAGGAACCAGCGGACACCTTGTGGAACCTCAAAAGTCAAGAGGACTGGAATCTATGAAATAGCCTAGCTGTGCCTAGCAGGCAGAACACAGCAAATGAAATAGCAAAGATACTCAAGCTTAATTACTATTCACCAAACTTGAGGCATTAAAAAGAAAGCTTCTTACTCATAAAGATTTAAGCGAAACAGAAATATAAACCACAGCTCAGAAGTACTTTTCAGCAGTAAATACCAGAATTATGCAAAGCCAAAAAAAGGTGAAGTAATTATGGAGAAGGAAGCAGATGATGTTAACATCTTCAATAAGAATTTGACACTCATAGCACTGTCAGGAGCAACACTAACAGCACAGCCCACCTAAACCTTCATGCTACCAAGGACGAAACTGCTTGATTATTAAACCATGTATGGATAAATTCTTCTGCAAATTAAGAAGTTCTGCATGCATGATAGGTTCAGTATTTTTCAGTATTTCCCACTAACAAGCATAAAAATCTCTTCTGTTACCCTAATCCTTAATTTGCAGAGAGTTTCAAGCTGAGAAAGACAGATTTTGCTGGACAATAACTCCAGAACTCACTTTACAGTGAATGGAAAAATGGCCTGCAAAGTATAAAGGTGTAACAGTTTGTTTTGGATGCATGTCTGGAATAAAGGTAATCAGTGTCTTAAAATACCAAAAGCAGCATTTACTGCAATAACAACTAGCAAAAGAGAATTAAAATGGATAAATTATTTAATACTCAATACAAAAGAGAATAGAAAGAATAAAATACTTAAAAACTTAATTAAAGGATACAAAAGGATACAGTATAGTTGAAATATAGTTGATGCTGCAGCAGTTGCTTCCTATCTCTGATGCTTACTCAAGCAGACAGGCCACGACTACCAGGATGGCAGAAGCTGGACAGCATCCGTGCTTAGCGGGCATCCCTGCGGAGCTAACACGGGCTCGGTGGAAGGATGGGTGTTGCTCAGCTCCCCCACTCCCAGTGTTCCTATTTATCAGCTGTCCATTATACTGTGTAGGGCCAGTACACAGTATAAGGTGATGCCTGGGAGGCAGCCAAACACCGCCTATTAATTACAGAAGTGGCAACACTCTGCGCATGCTCACCTGTTGGGTAGTGGTCGTAAGACCCCTGCCCACCTATTCTTCCTCCCATGATTAGCTTCCCACCCCCTTGTACAACCTTCACCATTGTGTTCCCACATGTGCAGCCAAGTCAGAGAGGAACATGGCCTTGATAAGGAAGAACATCTAGTGTTATATAGTTACTTTGTACACTACTCCTCCTAGTTTCCCAGCACGTACTTTCTCACCCTTCTATGCTCCATTGATCATCTAAATTAAAAGTACCCCCCTTAAAAGGATAGGGATAAAGGTCCATAGCATATCTAGACAGGAACATAAAGGAAAAGAAAATAATGGGTCTTTGGAAGGAACCTCTTGGTCACAGTGCAACAAAGTCAAACATAAGTCATTAATAAGCTGTTGCAAAAAAGATTGCCACTGCAGTAAGCCATACACTAAGTAAACCTTCCGTGCTATTCACCACTGCACTTCCTCCCCTGGAGTACTGCACTGTACTTCAGGTGGGCAACAACATTCAGAGAATGAACACTCAACTTTAGAGGTATGCAACATGGTTCTGGAAGGCAGGGGAATGATTTGTTCTCCTTATTCAAGGTGAAGAAAATGCATAGCAAAGAGCTGAAGCTGCAACAGAAAAGATTGAAGTTGTGACTGACGAAGCACTTCAACAGCAAGATCATAAAAGCAATTTGCTACCTAAAGAACTTGCCACTACTGTTAAGTCTTTGCTAACAGATAGGACAAGCACCCTAACAGCAATGACACTGATATAGCCGATCCTGCTAGGAGGACACAGAGGCATAGGTCCTTTCTAGTGATGTGACTCTACAGCTCATATTTCAGTTCAAAGAAACAACTGAAAAGCATCACATTGTTAAATATTTTGCTTTTGCTTAACTGACAATGTATGTTTATCATTTCAGGCCACAGCTAGTTATCTGCAAAGTAATGGCTGGAAAGCTTATAACCAGCTAGAAAAATAGAAATTCTGAATGACTTTACATCCAAACTCACACTTGCACAGCAATAAAAGTTTTAGCTTTTTTTTCTTTCAACAAAATAAACTTTGTTGTAAAGGCAAACTATTGTGGCAACAGTCAAAAGAATGATCTTTCGGTAAGTTATTTTTCCCAAGAAATTTTTGAGTTTTCATCCCTTCCCCTCAGGGACTTAATTCAAACTTCAATACATAAAGTTGAGATCATCATATCATGAAGCAGAAAGCACAGCAATTCAGGAGGTTTAGAACACTTAGAAAACAAATTCATAAATAGCCAGATTTTCACACATCATAAAACCCACACAGTTTCAGATGTCCTTTCTTTTTCTTGACCTAACAAAAGCAGGTCCCCTCATAGACTTAATACCTAATCAAGATGCAGCTGAAAACGCATACCCATTCTTACTCCTCCCTTCACCAAAACTGAAAGCTATCTTTTGTTTTTGCTTGTTAATCTATAGAAGGCTTTAAAATGGCACAGACAGCAGCATTTTGTTCTCTGAATCAATTTTATCCTCAGCCATAAACTAGATAGATGTTCCAGCACAGAGAAAGAACAGTCCTTCCCTCCTAATTCAAAAATCCATACTACCATTGCCCTTGCAAACTGCTAAACAAGCAGTATCGGCAATTCACTTGTGTTCTGTAACATATTTACTGCAAATCCCAACGGCCTACCTCCTAACACAGTTTTCTATTGTGTCTGTTCTTGTCAATACACTGACTGGTCACCTTACAAGTAAGTTGCTTTGACCAACTGTTTACACAAACATCAAAAAGCTTCAAGAGGAAAAAGACTGAACAGGAAAAAAAAAAAGGAACATCCATGCTGCTGGAGAAGAGGGAGAAAAAAAATACAAAACCCCAAACCTACCAGGAAGTCTTACAGCAAAACACAAATTAACCCCAGTTTTCCACTTCATTATCACATAGCCAAAAAGGATAGTCAGCTTTTCAGACCATGTGAAAAATACAAAATATTTTCAGATAAGCAGTCCTGACACAAAGCTTATCCCACACTCTTTAAAGAATTTTCATCTTTAATTTAATCATCAGTGCTAATTTCTTCACACATCTGAAGAATGCAAAGAAAAGGTGGGAGCAATCTGGCCAATTCCCAATTAGTATTAAACTTTTCTTAAACACTCTGCAGTTGCTCATTAGCCACAGAATACTATCATTATAAAAAGTTCAGCTAAACCTAAAAAACTGATTAATTTCTTGAACTGATTTCCCTCTTCTTGAAAGGTGTATTTTATAACTAGGCTTGCCAATAACTGAAATAATACTCAAAACACTTAAAACCAAGGAAACACAAACAGCCCACCCTGATGCTGTGTCAAGATCCATATAAACTTAGGGAAACAATATTGAATTATCTACCTTGGAAATATAATCACAATATTTTCAATTGAAATTGGAGTGGAAAAATGTTTATAGCATTATTTCATAAGGTCGTAGTATTTTAAGTTTTTCTTTTGTTGGTTTGTTTTTGGGTTTTTTGATTGGTTGTTTTTTTAAGTAGCCAAACACGTGCAAGAACTAGGCATTTCTCTGTTAAGGAGACCACCTCAGGAAGTAACTGATTTTTAAGCCTAACCTGACTTAAACTAGAGTTTGGTTAAGATTAAACTCAATTGCAGCAAGCTCTAATCTACTTTTCAATCACCTTCAGCACTATGCCAGAAACAGTTCACTGGTGAAATTTCACAAGGACCTTTGCTGCAATCTCTTTTATGAATATGTTCAGCAGTGCAGCCTGGAAAAGACAGCAAGCAGTGAGTAAGAAAACTTGCTCCATAAAAGAATTAGAAAGAAAGTAAATAAAAAGGCTGCAAGGAAATGGAAATACAGCACTCTATTCCATAAGAAAATAAAAACAATGGCTGAAGAACTACAAAGATACCTGTAAAGTCTAAATTGGCAATTAAAAGAATTGTATATAAATTTACACATGCTGGGAGTAGACATCCCCCGGCATGTAAAATGATGGCTCCTGAGCTTACAATTATCATTCAGGAGCAAGAAATCAAATGCAAAAGGCAACTCCAGCAGTTCAGCATTTCATGGCAGTCAAAAGCAAAAACTTGGAAACTTTATGGAAGAAGAAAAGAAAAAAAAATAAGAAAATGAACAAACAAAAAATCCAGAAAATAGAAATATGTGATAATATAAATATTGTTTGGCTGCACCAGGAGAGAACTGCAGGTAGTTCTAGTCCACTCGTTTACAAAGACTAAGTTAAAAATTAAAAACGTTGAGGGGAAAAACAAGGAAGATCATCAAAGAAAGCTACACAACTGTTTAGACTGGGCCTGCCAAACCTGAAAAGGAGTGAAAACAGATGGGTTACAAGATGTGATACATTTCAACTCCACTGAAAATGCAGCTAGGCATCAGCAGCTTCTGTTCCGAGAACCAGAGGCCATCAAATAAAGATAGTGCAAACGAGGTTTAAAGCAAACGAAGGCAGGCTGGGGTTTGTACTTCATCTGGGATAAATTCCTCCCCACAATAGAACAGAAAGGGTGGAAACAACTAGAAAGCAGTTTTACAAAAGAAGGCACAGGTGTACTGGAGAACAAGCTGAATACACATCAGGCCCACCTCCTGCTGCTAATGAAGGCTACAGTAGTAGGATGCAGTACTATCACTGTAACCAACTGGCTGACTGAAATAATTCTCCTTTCTGTTCCCCTTGTTTGGCAAGAAGAAAGATGTTGCTAAACTGGACCAAGTCACTAGGTGACACCATTAAGACCATCTGGCAATCAGAGCACACACTGTACCAGGAAGAAGTTAGATTTGATTAGCTTCAAGAGCAGGATTAAGAGGAGTGGAGATCTCATTGCTGACAAAGAGGCGATTATGGAGAAGACTAAGTCAGCTTCTTAAAAGTGCACAATAGAAGAACAAAAGGCAAGCAACAATCAGCAGTGCAGAAAGGCAAATTACCAGCCAGTGAAGGATAAAATCCTTCACAATAAGGGCAGGTAAAACACTGGTAAGTGTTACCCTGAGATGTCACACAATATTACCTCTATAAAAACGTTCAAGGTAGAAATTTGATGCTCACTAGAACACAGGTTGCAAGTTCAGGTTGAACATGGGACCAATTTGGAAGAACTTTAAAAGTCATGGTGTAAGTAATCACAAGGACTAATCTGTTTAACTAGCTGTGTTGACATATAAAGATTGAAAAAATCTTGAATTCTCCCTGTCATTCTTTCTTTTTCCTTTTTTTCTGAAAGGAACTATGTGAGAAACTACTATTGTTCAAATAACACCACTCAGAGTCCAACTAACAAGTGTGATGCAGAAGATGAAGATAGTAGTGTTTGACATAATTACCATTATATATCCCTAAATCTTGCCCTAAATGGAAAGATAATCTCATTAGTTCTATTCAAACCTATTACAAGTAACAAGTACTGTGCAATCTTCTGATAAGCAACAGTTAACCCAAAATTGTTTTAAAGGCTTTTACTGTGTGCCAATAGCTATCTATCAAATCTAAAAGATCCTATCTTCCATTTTTGCACAGGAGACACTGAAATTTTATCGCTTTGCTACAAACAAATAGAGAGAGGAAAGAAATGCAATTCAAATGCTTCACTCGATTTGGTATAAAACCAGCAGGCAGAAGAAAACTGTTAAGCTTTCCCCACAGATTCTGTTGTGACAGAAGGCTACTGCACATTCACATAGCATCATTTCTCTCACTGTTCCTCCTACCCAAAAATTACCAGAACTTTTTTTTTTGTTTCCCTCCACTTGAACCCATATACAAAGTGTATCAACAGCCGTGGCAATACAAGTTGCAGCAAAGCAAGGAAGTTTAACAATGTAGCTGGTAGGAATCCCTTTTCTCTCTCCCCTCATGGCTTCACTGAGGAAACCTGAAACCTGCTAGACCACGTCTCAAGTGAGAGATGATCAGACAGTACTTAACATATGTACAGTGTTTACACGGTGACACACTTTCAAATCACATTGTATATGGAGTTAGCATAATAGATGGTGTCTGACAACACGGTTATTTAAAAGCTGCATGGAAACTTATTTCACAGTGCCCTGAATCTGTCAGATAATTCCTTAAAAATAATGCTGGCCTCGAGCTTGAAACATGGTTCAAAAGTCCAGAAAGTTGAGGTCATTACTCTAACCTTTCTTCCTTTTCAAACTGGAAACTCTAGTGGTTGAGATGGCTACACATCTGACAAGACTGTACCCATTCAGAAAACAAATATTTGTAGAATAAGCACAATTTTTTGAGTGAAAAATATGGTGTCACAATCAACTCTATCATCATTTCTTATGTGGTCATGCCAACTGTAAAAGGCTCTTGAAACATTCACTGCACATCACCAAAACCTTAAAGACTTTTTCATTCCACTAATTAAACCATAGGAGAAAAAAAGAAAATTTAATTTATCTTTAAATCCCTTTCAGCAGCACAGCCATCCTACTCAGAAGCTGGAGAGAGATAACTAAGCTCCTTAATTCCCTCCTATTTAACACACTCCTGAAGACCAATGTTCTAATGAGATATCATTAGAACATTCTATCCGTTGATGTAAAGTATTAGAAATGATTCCACAAAACAGCCCAGGCTAAACCAGACATTTAACTCTTGTATATTTGATCAACACAATGCAGCTTTGGAGTTTGTGTACTTTTCTACAACTGGCAAGGTACTGAATAACAGGTTTGACTTCAGGCAGGTCAGAGAGATCAAAATAATCCACCCAAAGAGCAGGAAACCCTACCGTAAGTGTTGGGATAGCAGAAGCCCAGACACCGTAAAAGATTTTAAGTCTGTCAGTTGGTTCAGCCCTGATGAATTATTTTTTCTTTGGCTGCCTGCCAATGAACAAAAGATTATCTTGCACACCTAAATAACCTGGGTATTAAATGCACAGGAAAACTTTTGACTTGTGACAGAAGATGTAGGCAGAGCTGGTGAAAATTAAGATGCATTGCCCTAAGAGCCAAAGGCAGCAACTCTAAGTACAGCAGGATTTTTTAACACCCAACCAACTCCACATCTTGGCACTAGCAGTTCATTGCTTTGTCAACCACAGATGTCACAGTGGGGAAAATCTCACTTGGACAGTGTAACACTGAAAAGAAACTTAAGACCACACAAAACATTCTTATTCATTCCCCTTTCTTGATGCACATGAAAACAGTATCTAAATCAACCTACATTTAACTAAATACATCCTCAGGTGCTTGTTTCTGCTTCAGGAATGCAAAACTTGGTCAGTAAATATTCATCTTAAAATAATTTTTAAGAAAACAGTAGAAGTGTCCACATACATCAATCTTCCTATAAGAACTAACCTTTGAAATGCTTAATTAAGGGGTTTAAAAACCCCACAAAGAAGCAAGATAGAAGGAAACAAACAAAACCAAATACAAAACCGCCACAAATACGTAAGAAAGATTATTTTCTGAACACTGTTCAGCCAATAGGTTGAAATGCAGCAGTACCTCGATTTAAGCACCCAGTTATGCAATTAAACATCACAAAGTGCCAAAGCTAGAAGTTGTGAGGGAAGCCTTACCAAGGCCATTTCTGGAGTTAAATGCAACATAGGCAAGTTGAAAGCTCTGCCAGTACAGCTGTTTGTGCATGGAAAGTCCATTGCAGTTAAACCTGTTTATAACAATGTTCAAGTCCTGACTAACTCTATTTTAGTCAAATGATAATAGATTACCAGATTAAATGAAGAGGGAACTGCTGACACAACTGCACCAGTACAAGAACTCAACCTTTTCATTTATATGCAGGCTGACTGCAACTACTTCATTGTATGTAAGTGACTTTATCTTAACAGTGATATGCACACTACACTCCACAAATAAACACTGCTGCAGTGTGATTTTTTGTTTTGCGAACAGCAGCCCAAACAGTCTGAAGGGCTTCACACAGAGCAAATGCAACATCCAAATAGGAGGCAAGCCTTAAAAATGCTAAAGCCTATTCAGAGAAAAGTTTCCCCATCACTGCATTTTCCAGTAACAAAGATGTTGTCAGAAATGACAATTTTTTGTGTCCCCTGATGATGCCTTGCTAGCATTTGGTTAAAAGCCATAAAGCAGGAATAATTTCAGCCTGTCAGGAGTCTAGCTAATGCCCAGTTTTCCCCTAGAGAGAATTCCTGTCAACTGTAATGAGAGCTCCAAAAGCCCTCTCTACAACATAATGAGCACTTAGGCCATGCTGGTGATCAGCCAGCAAAAAGCATCAGTTTGAGCCTAGCTACACCCTTGGGGGTAGACATCATCAGTTAATAAGAATTATGATTACTATCTGTCAAAAGCCATCTCAGAACTTATGTGATAGAAATTCAGAAGAATGTCATCGTTGGACTTTTTTTGTTTTCTGTAATCTAAGACCACCTACATACTAAACTGCAACATCATTTGGCACACTCACTGCAGGCATCTAAATCAAATCTTTAACATAAAGGTGATAATTTCATCAAAAATTAAAATTACTAAACATGTAAAAGAATGGTATCTGAGACTCATCCACGGAAATGTACTTATGCATTCAAAAGCTTATTCTTTTGTTAACAGCATACACAGAGCAAGCATGCATTACTCTCCCCTTTGAGAACTATAGGTATAATGCTGTCATAAAACTTAGAAGCTTTTGAAGTATCACTGTCTAATGGATACATAATTATAGCTGCCATACATACAGAACATTAAACCCTTACAATACACATATGCTAAGGTCGAAGTGGAAACCTCATTTCTCACACACTTTAATCTTGTTGGATTAACTGATTTTATCTAAATTTAATTCCTACTACACTGACTGAAGTCACAAATTCTCTTCAAAGATCTTCTGAAAATATCATCCATTTTGCAGGAAATGAGCTTCCTATAGAGATGTTGGCTTTTTCACAGGTTACTGTGTGCCAAGAAGTTGCTAAAGAGAATAAATCCAAGAAAAAAATCTCCAAATCACAAAACCAGGCAAAGTCACCAGGCAGAAAAATTTACATTCTTCTAAAACACACGACAAAGAAAAATTACTTAAGCTACAACAGAAAACCAAGCAAAACACTGCTCGAGCTGCTCCATCTATCTATTCGGTGCGTTACTTCGAGAAAAAAAAAAAGAAGTTGTCATAATACTTCTTTTTTAATAGCATTTTGGATTGAAAAAAGTATACTTCCAAAAATCAAAATAATATCTACCCTGCTTTGCAAACACACAGTTATCTTTAAATTACAATGCAACCTTTTCAAATATAATATTTTTCGGGGAAAACAAAACAAAACAAAAAAATCAATGAGTTCAGAGTTACAAAAGCAAAATTCAACTCTGTAATTCACTTGCTTAATGAATGTCTTTGAATATACTGAAGATCTGAAGCCTGAACTAATCAATTTCTTCGCTGTGCCCTCGCCGGTCAGCCATGCTCTTTAATTTAATGAAACAAGAGTTTTAGATGAAATAGCACATACGCACCAAGAAAGAATTGTATTGTTGCACTTTGAAATGTGTCCAACTGTGCAACTTCATCTAATGATAATTTTTTTAAGAGGCCATCGATTTCTGAAAGACTTATTGTACTAGCATCTTGATGAAAAAGTGAATGTCAGCATATCTACAGAATACTTACACACTGCCATTAATGCTTTATTTGGCAGACAATGACTACTCAATTGAGGGTCCTCTGGGCTGAGCAATCATTTAGCTTTTTTTCTCTTATGAGGTCCTTAGTGTCTTGTTCCAGTTCAATACTCTTTTTATTCACCACTACAGTGGCCAAAAGTGTGAATTTTATGGGAACTTGCAAACTCGTAGTCATAACTAGAGCTTTCCAAGTCAATAATCTCTTCATTTGAGATTTGAGCAGCTATTGCTACATAGCTACACAGGCTTAAAATCAGTTCTACAAATCAGAGCCTCTACAACTAAAAAAAGAAAAACAACTCCCCTCTCCCCCTAAAAATCCCTAAATTTGTAAAGTACTAAATTATATTTTTAAAACCACAGACACAAGACCTTTTCTACTTATGCCAATGTCTTTCAGGACCAATACTAAAAAGGCCTTGTTGCTTCATCTACACCACAGTTGAGAGGAGATAGGCCAAGTTTTACTTATCATGGCTACAAATTAGGTTATTGATTCAGA
>JAOXXN010000461.1:270310-285511 GCA_026770055.1 Myrmophylax atrothorax | reverse complement strand
TTCCTTTGTTCCCTGATGACATGGGTAGTCAGTGACAGGGGAGAGAATTTATGCAAAAATTCCAAACTACAACAACTACACTATCAATGACAAAGTGTACAAGACAGGCAAAAAATTTCACATGTGATTGCTCAAAAAACAGCGCTGCCCACCTCTCTGTCCACCATGCTTACTCAACTGGAAGGGACCCTTCTCCCTAGAAGAGAATCCATTTCTCTCTGCCACTGGTAATGACATGAAGTGGTATAGAATAACCTTTGGGTCCAGGCCATGTCCTCTCCTGGCTACTCCAAAAATTAACCCTGTCTTGGCCAGAACCAGGACAGTAATTTATAGGTGCATTTTAATATTTGATAATGTTTAGCTCTTGGGAGTCACGTAACAGTATGATAGACTATGTTCTGGGCCAGTTTTGTTATCCTTCCCCATGTTGAATGAAAATATTAACTTTAAATAGCTGCTCTAATTTTAGTGGGATTATTTGTAAAGAAGAGAAACAATGCAAAGAACAAGCAGAAAAAAAACCAAACCCAAAACCAACAAATCCACACAACTATTCTCTTTGAAGGAGAGCTTAGCGCTGGTTTCATCTGCTAGGAATTTATTATTATGTTCTGCAAAACAAAAGGAAAGAACTCACAGTTTAAGAATATAGCATGTTTTTCACCCTCGAAATTTGTATTTATTAATTACCTCCTAGGGATATTTGCTGGTTATCTGAAGTACTCAATTGTATTTGTTATTACTTTGAATTCCATTTTAACTTTGTTAAACTCCACACATACAAGCTGCTTTTTGTGTGTGGAAGCTACCTGAAACAATTTAGTAGAAGATGTGTGGGAACACCTCTATTGATCCAAGTGAAAAAATTATAGGCAACTCGATGGGTACAGCTGGGAATTGAATCTGCTCACCTGGCAAAACAGCAACAATCATTCTCCTTTTTCTGGCATCCAAAAATCTATCTTTGTAAGTATGCAATTTCTTATAGGCAAACAAATGTTTACGCCACTTGGATATTATTATGTGTAAAATAGCATTGAGTCAATGAAGGGAAAAGATTTTTGCATTTAAAAACCTCTTGAAGATTTTTCTTTATTTCTAGGAAAGATGACCCTCAATATTCTGTATTTGTGTAGCAAAATCAAAGAGCAATTCTGAAAAAACTATTCAAGGGGACAAATAAAAAATGTCCCCTTTAAGAGCCTGAATCAATAGTAAAATATAATCTGAAGATACAGCTTCATTTCATTGCCTTAAATCACGTTCAAAATAGATGTAAGAATAGCATTGGTGATGAGTTTCAAGTCCAGCTAGCATGAAACAAGCTACAAGCATTTTTCATTGTGGGAAGATTTAATTTCAGTTTTTCAAACATGGATGTGCATATGAGGCTGATCAGATTTTCTGTAAGTCTCTTAAAAGTAAACTCAGAAGTATGATACCTTCTGTGGTAGTACAGGACTGTCAATATGACCTTAGGGAAACAGGTATATGGAAGTTTTAATATTAAGAGGCAAAGATGCTGGCCCCTTACCTAAGCTATGGCTAATCTGAAAGTTGAAGAAGTTTGTGAAAAGGAAGACAAGTAAATTTAGCTGTACAGTTATGGATGGCATGCCAAGATCTGCCTGTGCCTGACAGCCACAGAGACAGACTACATACTTTGCCAACCCAAGGAGAGAGCTATCATTTTTTCTGTGAGGTATGAGAAAGGGCATGTTGTAGAGTCCCCTCAGTAATATTAGAGATGGTGTTGATGGTAAGAAGGCTAAGTCAGAATGAAAATTTGCTCCTGGTAATTTCCATTTATAAGGGAAGATCCTCAGAAGCCTGTAAATTTAGTTTGTATGCCACTTAACGCCACAAGAGTGCTAGAACTGGTGAGACTTTTTTTTTCCATTTCTGGTTTGCAAGTACAGTCTTGAGAGCAAAATTCAAAGATATAATAAAAGAGCTTTGATGAAAACTACCCACCACCATTGTATTCAGCAAAATTCAAGATAATTCCATGAAAGAATAAAGATTTTTATTTGGAGATAGTTAAAATACCAATGAACTAAAAATCCAGACAGAAATGAAGTCACATCAGCTTTAGATCAGACAATTAATTTTAATGGCAAACCATTGTCCTGAATTTGGTGCTTTTACTGTCCAATCCCATTAAAAAGCATTATATTGCACAGTCTGTGTTTGCTCAGACCAGTGTCTGTTATGATGTGGGATGTGCCCATTTTTTTTAATTATATATATTTTAGTGGCAAATCCTTTTAACTAGTGTTAGTATCTGTGGTTGTATAGAGTCCATGAGCTGTATACATTTCCAATTGTGTCCTACTTTACAAGTTACTGAAAGTTTATACTAAATTTCTATGTCATTTGAAATGGAGAGCCTATTTCTTTGGTTGTCACTGTAAATTGTAGGGTATACATAAATATGTTAGGATATAAAGAAGAAATTCTAGGGGTTTTTTTAAATAATATTATTGCTTATTCTTGCAGACACATTTGTTGGTTTTCATGCTAGAGTTTTGGGGTTTTTGTTTTGTTTTGGTTTTGGTTTTTATTTGTTTGGTTTTTAAATCATGTAGTATTATGACAGTTTCTTCCCACCTCCCGTCTCCTTAGGTCATAACATGCTGAAAAGAAGCACCAGATCTGTTTTCAAAGAAATAAGAACTGTGCAGACACCTGAAAAACATTTTTGGTATTCCAAAAATCTGAACTGAACAAGTTCTTTTAAATGTTTCATTGTAGTTATTCTGATAATTATTCACCAGAATACCATATGGTGCCAACAAATAAGCCTTCACTAGATAACTATTGTCCCCTGCAACAGACTTAAAATAATTGCTAATTAAACCTAAATAAGCCAATAGCATACACATGCTGACTAATTTGCTAACCAAAGTTGCCATGTCCAAGTCTTCATCTCTTGGCATATTGCTGCCATCTCAAAGCCATGTGCATTAAGGAAAAAAAAAAAGAGGCTGTTTGGGAAGAAGGACATGAAAAAAGTTTTGTGTACACAGACACAATCCCCATGCCTTCGCAGATGTAAGTCTAATCTTTTATGTGGCCTGAGAGCAAGAAACACTTCCAATTCAGATAATTCAGTTATAGAAACTGTCTCAGAGAAAAGAGATATCACATACAACTTCACCACTTTGTTGATGGCTGTAGAGAAGAAACCCCAGTGGGTGTATGACCAGAAACTGTGCCATTGCAAACTCACAGCCAGCCATGTTTTACATCCCAGTGCAGACATCAAAGACTGGTTCACTAAAAGTATCTACCCACCAAACACTGCATAAAAGCATATGCTCTTGATTCACAGGTGTCTGTGCTTTCAAGATCAGTAGCAAATCTTTTAAATTTTTTCTGGTAATTACATTAATACTGTGGGATCTCTGTCACCCTTCAATACATTAGCAGGCTACTTTGCCATGAGAAACAGTAGGGGAACAATGCATAAAGTGATGTCACAGCTGTCCTTCAGCTTTATAAATAGCGCTCTATTGAGACAAATATGACTCTGCTTTATACTTTTTTGTTTTGTTCTGTTTAATTCCCCCATGACCCTATTCTCCATTTCAGCAGGCTGGTTAATGTCTCATTAGTCCAGGTATTTTAGCTAGTACTTTTGTGGAAATTCTGCCTGAGCTCAGTCACCTGGGGCTGTCAGTGCAGAGAAAGACACCAGCAGTTACCCATGACACAGCCTGCAGGCAGTGGTTCAGTCACAAAGACTGACTGTAGCAATAGTGCACATTTAGTGTTTAGAGTGTTAGTGGCTTTTTGTAGTTAGTGTTAAAGTTGCCTGATATTGCCATGAAACAATGGTATACAAAAGGTTGCTTACATTTTTATGAGGTTATGTTTTTATTTTTTAATAATTCTTGTTTTGACTAGCAAATTTACTATGTGTGTCCCATGTTGCACCTTCTGCTTGTTAAAAACTGTGAGCAGCAATATACCATAAGCAAGCTGAGGGCATAACTTTCAATGCACCAGACAGTCACTGAAAAAGGGACATACTTAGGAACATTGACATAAAAGTATGATTTTGTTTTGACATTAACTACCAATCACCAAGTTTTCCTATAGAGAGATAATCTTTTATAGTATAATTTGTTAAGACTGAAGAAGAGCAATACAATTATGCATCTTCTAGTACTCATAGTTGCTCTAATCTTGCTGCATGAATTCATTCACTTTTCCAATGTCTAGTATGACATTTTAAGCCTAATTCAATAAAATGAAGGCACTTCTATTTTTTATTTAATTCAAAGCAAAATTTAATTCAGATATCTCATATGTGACCAAATATTTGTATGAAGTAACCTGGGGTTATGAATATTATATTAGGAACACTTATTAGTTGGCAATTTCAATTAACCTGTATTTACATATGCAATATTAAGCCAAAAAGTTGCACACTTTTCCAATTACTATAAAAGAACTAAAATTATTTACAATGTTTAAAGTAACAGCAGGGAACTTATTACATTGGAATAATGGGGCAAGAACTGGATTTATAAAAACTGCAATATCTATGGGTTCCTGAGAGGGCTGATTTACACCTAACTCCCTTCACTCAGGAATCAAAAGAAATATTGCAGTCATTTAAAATTTAGAATACAGTGCTAAGAGATGGTGAAGTTATGATCAGATGACAAATTAGATCACAAAACCACCTCATACAGAGTGATGGAAGTTTACAGAAAAATGTTCAAGTAATTGTTTGTACTGAAAGCAATTTGAATTGTTTTCCCTCCACATTCAAAAGTAAGATAACAATAGATCCAAGAGTTTCTGCTCCTTTTCAAGTTTTCTAGGACTGTCTGAGTCATTAAATGTACAAATATACTTCAGGAAAAAATAATTAGCCGTATTTCTTGACCTCTTCTTGTTTTTGAGAAGTCATGACACATGAAGATTATCTGGTTCCTTTCTCAAACGTGAACCTATAGGGCTTCCCCTCACACAAACACAAATATATATATATCTATGTATATTCATACAAACTGTTTAGTACTACTACTCATAATCCGTGCATTCCTGCGTTCAAGTTTCATCAGAAATGAAGGAGCTTCTGGGCCCAAAACAGTAAACATTAAACCTGTGAGTACCTTAATTGATGCAAATTTACCCACTAAAAATTTATTAAGCTGGATAAAGGATAACTTTTCCTTTTTTCTGTCTTGAATTTGGCTTTCGGGGTTTTTTTTCAGTTACTAGATGGATACTGAAAGACTTTCCTATATCTAAGAAAAAAGTATGTATTTTCCCTGACATCAGGAAGTGTTCTAAACATGGAGAACATTCATTTGATTTTGAGATTTTATTGACCATAATGAGTCTTGATATGTTTTGTTTGGCACAACAGTCTTGGTGTAGTGGCTTAGTGGTTGAATTCTTCAGACTTTGTGCAATGAGATCCGCACTTATTGGTTTAGTCTGGACATATTTCAAAAAGAGACAGAATGTGATGCAATTTTATTTTGATGACTTCTTTTCCAATTTGTGTTTTCATTTGGGAAATACATTTTTAAATAACTGAGTATGTCCTTTTACAAATGCCCTTTTACATTAGGGCCTGCTAGGAAAGAAGGCTTTTTGAAGCATTTGATGTCAAGAATGTGTTTATAGGTTGCTATAATACTTTTAAAACTTTGCATATTACTATGTTGATTCAGATAGTAGTCTAATTGGGAGCTCTGGAGGGTAGCAACAATTTTTTCCAGGTGCAGGAAAACTCAGAATTTATGAGTATGTAAGCACAGTGGGATGATTTGTAGATTTTCTTTTATATCAAGAGATGCAAGCAAGCTGTGAATGAAATGCATTTCACCCAGATACCTTACAGCAGCAGTGTCTGTGTCTTAGCTAGGAACCTCTGAGGGTCAATGGAATGAAGCAGTCACTTCTAAAACATGATTCATCTAAATTATTGGGGGGGGATGGGCGGGTGGGGAAGAGAAAAAAAAGAAGAAAGCCTTAGGGTGAGAGAAATGACAACCTACAGTATCTTTGTGCTGGCTGTAAGGTAAACATAGGAAACTGGGTTATCTATAGACATGTTGGATAGAGTACTCCCATTGCTACAGGATGTCTCTAGGATATGGTTATTTCTATCATATTTTTAGGAATCTAGACACCTCCAAAAAGTTCTGACCTACAGCTCCAAAGGAATTTGCTTAGATAACTGAACAGACTAGCATTAGTCTAGTACCCAAGCAACATAACTCCCATCCATTGAGAACACTGGAACTCACTGACTTCAGTAGCAGAAATATAATTAATAAAAATGAAAATAGAGCGTAACATTAAATAGTATGCTGGATGCTCAAGGCTAGCCTGCAGAAAAATACTTGAAAAGTAGTGGCATAGTTCATGGTTTTCTCAATTGCTCAGGTTAAGTCCTAAGTAGTATTCACCACCATTTCTGGTATCAATGGAGGTGCTTGCTTTGAATTTAGATTTTAGTTACTCATTACATAATTACTATGTGTGCTGTTTGAAAGTGCCTATTTGGTAACCTTGGAAGGAGGACATTTTTTACAATGCTGGTGCTGTACTTTTAAAGCTAAAACAATTGACAAAGCCTGGTATTCTGTTTTGAAAAGTCCATTTTCCAAAAAGTTACAGGATACTTTATAAAAAATGTTTATATATAAGTAGTATGTATATACATTATAGAAAATATATTTTTATAATTAATATATATGTGTGTATCTATATATATATGTGTATATATTTCAGAACAAGAAATATTGTTTGATTTATACCATATGACTTTTATATGGAGATTTATGGGAAAGAGGAAGAATCAGATGCCCTGCCTGATAATTTTTACCTTAAAGTTGTGGTGAGGATGCAGTTCAGACATACTGGAGTTTTAATAAGAAATCTCTAAATTTCAGTGATTGGAATGTGAATAAGTAAAGGATAGAGAAAAACTGAAAAATAAGTACTATTTTTGTACTTTTCAGGCAAAAAGTCTCTGGTATCTTGAACTCCTTAAATAGTAAGGCATGCAAAGAGAACCACTGCCATCAAAGATGTGTTGTACCAACATAGCACAATATGATGTCTTGCACAATAATTTGAATAGCCACAGGCTGTGCTGCAAGGAAGTGATGACACTGCATCAATTCAGTTCCAGCTATAATTTCTCTGCATGTCACTGCTTCATACTTGGCAGTTCATGAATTTGTCCTACCCATTGTAATACACCACTGTGCTGCCATAGACAAAGGAGAGAAAGCTTCTGGATACAGTCAACATAGCTGGAGAAATGACCTAACACTTCTGCACTTAGTTCTTACACCTTTTACATCCTTAGATATATTGGTTGCCTTCAACTGGCCACTAAACAACCATGACTGGTATCTGCTACCTGTGGTTTTCTCTTAGCCTTCCTCTTATAAACAAAACACAGTCTTTTCTTAGGATTCTATTTATTATTACTGTATCGATATAAATGTTTGGGTTTAGAGCCATCAAAACGCTTGGTCTGAAAAGAAGAACTAAAAAATAGTAAAAGTTGTGAAGACCTTTAATTTTCTTTCCTATTATTACACTACTTCATACAAAGAGCATTTCTATAATGACTAATAGGTTTTAAACTTGATTTGTTTTAGAGGTACTGGCTGTCAGTCCTGGTTTTTATCCTAGCATACTTCTGTTAGATACAGCAAGACTGTGTGATGTACATGATAAATATAAACATTTACCCTTTCTCCAGTTCTCTGATAAACCACCTTTATAAGGAGAGTGTGTTTGTTAATTTCATGTCAGCCTGTGCAAAGTAGGCTTTGGAGGGCAGATTTCCCAATAGACCAATGTCTTTAACCTTGGTATAATTTCCAGGTGTAATTCTCCAGATAAAGTTTGGCTTTCACACTAAGGCAAAATTCTGGATCTTCCTTCATCCCATATGTAGTAAGCCAAGAGGGAAACTAGTTACATTCCCATTGCTAGCCTTCATGGGAATACCAAACAAGATCTGATTGCTAAGATACTGAAAGAAATCAACATTACTTAACAATGCAGTCACACTGAATCAAACAACTACAAATGTAGTGTTAAAAATTAGCATTTCTATTTCTGGAATTTTTTCAAAAATAAAAGTTAAATCCCAAAACCACAGAGTTCAGTTTCTGAAAAGTAAAATAGTTATTTAAAAAAATGGCACAAACCAAAACATGACTGTGTAAATAACCCATAAAAATACACTAATTCTGAATAAATCAAAATATTCTGTGTAGGAAACACGAAGGCAGAAGAGATTTAGTGTTCAGTTCTGCAAGGAAGCCTGGAAGCCACATGATCAAAAGTCCAAGCCTTCATTCTTGAGGTCTCCAAGGTTTCTGCTGAACTGCTGGGCTTTCTAAGGCTTCCAGACTGTTGTTTTACAAGATTCACAAATCAAGCTGTCTATAGAACCACAGTCCAGTGCCTTAGGGGCAAGTTGTAAAACAGGTATGTTACCCAAACCTCTTGAGCTTTAGACTTTAAAGAACCACAGCAGGTGTGATGGCAGGAGAAGTACCTTACCGAAGTCATGATGTCTGACAGCAGAAGGTTTCTTAGTTTAGAAGAAAACTAGGATATTTATATGGACCAGAGAAGAAGGGCCTCCCCCAAAATCACTATAGCTTTGAAATTTAGGAGTTTTAACCAGAAGAATATATAGAAACAAAAGGTAACAGTTCTTAACTACAAATTATATATATATATATATATATACATACACACACACACACATACATATATATGTGTGCGCGTGTGTGTGTGTATACATAATGAAAACTAGGACAGAACAAACAACTACACTGTACCCCTAAAGAAAAGAACAAACCTTTTAAATGAAACGCAATTTTTGTCTCTGCTCCCTTTGGTGCAATTATATTTACAGACAGCATGGGTCGCTGCCGCGCCTCAGCTGGCAGCAAAGACACAATCCTCCAGCAGAACAAGACAAAAAGGTGAGGCATAAGGTGCTGACTCCTCTGAATGACTCATGTGGGAGATGAAGGTCACAAAAGAGGATAGGTTGGAACCCTCTGGCAGGCAAATGCGAGTCCTCTCCTTGTCCTCTGGTCAGGGACGAGAGGTGGATACAGGGGCTAGCGGTGGTGGTACTCAACTACTCCTCTGCAGATGGAAAGCTGGCTCAGGAAAGGGATCTGCAGCAGAATCCAAGGCACTCTCCCTCTCCTCTTTCCCTCTGACGAGCAGCACAGAGCACCAGAGCTGAGCTGGGGTCATAGGTGGCCGAAGCGGGGCAGCTCAGCCCCCTCCAAATCCCTTCCTGAGCCCAGCAAATAGTGGCTTCCACTCACCACAGCTGCCCAAGAAGTGACGTCTGGCCCCTCCGGAGAAACTTCTCCCTCCCCCCTCACCTCCACAGCAATCAAATTGGAATTCAAAGCAGTTGCCCACCCCTTTGTTATCTAGTGGCATGGAGGGTTGAGCATTAGCTCCCAAATTCTGTATTAGTAGGGAGAGAGAATTTCATTAAGATCCAAAACTGCAACAGAAGGTCTTAAAAATAAACTTTTGTGCCTCCTGTGACACAATAAAGCCTTGATCAAAGAAGTGTTCTGAAAAAAACTAATTTGTTGAGAAATGGTAAGCCAATGTCATGAAAGCCTCAAACTGTCAGTCGTAGGCAATATTTTCCAGAATTATTTTCCAAGTTTTTTGTGGCTATTTGGATGAGGACAGGTAGTCAAAAGAGTTTTTCATATGTCCACATGGACAAGTCAGCCCTGTTAATTTTCTGGCTTTTGAAAATGAAACAATATTTCTGAAAAATTTTTGGGTGGAAATGGTATAAATAAACATTTATACCCAGCGAACTCCAAGCACAGGAGCAGAGGAATTAATCCGCTTGTTGAAACATCTGCATAGTATATCAGTTCTATAAATACTGCTTAATTGCTAGGAAAATATCTCCATCTCAATTAATTTAAGAAAGTATGCTGTGTTTTGTTTCTTCATTGGACTGGTTTCCAAAATCATCCATGATGACCACACAATATTTTTGACTTACTGTGGTCGATTTTCAAATGATCAACACATCATAACTCTCAGCAAAGTTGTCCATGACTTTGGCATCATAACTGCTTAATAACAAAGTCAAGTAAATACAGAATAAAGAAGACTCTGGTGGCTGGTGATTGCTACTGAGCAAGAAAGAGCAGTTAAAGTCCCCTTACATGGTAGTCCTATGACACGAACCAGACAAAAAACATTGTTCATAATTGAAAAGCATTTCCTTACATATGGAAGAAGGCTCCATTTACAGGAGATTTGGCTATATTGCCATAATTTTAAAGATTCAGAGTAATTCAACAATACATATATAGCCTTTAAGAATTTCTTAATGCTTCTTGAATTCTAGATAGAAGAATTTGCTATAGACCTTAAATCCTTTATGGAGACACTTTCAGCAGTCTTTATAAGGCAGTGGCAAAAGAATAATTGGATTGTATTTGAAGTTCATAACTGTATTTGAATTTAAAAATTGGATTTCAAATGTGTTATTTGAAAATGAACTGCAGCTTCAATAATTTTAGAATTTTTTACTGATCTAAGATCTCAGAAAAATGAGACTCCTTTTTTAGACATCTATTCCCAATTACAAGTCCCACCACAGAGTAACCTCAAGTGTTAAAAAATCCAGCAACAAACTTTCTGTTAGTAAATAATAGATTCCCAAACAAACCTCCAAATTAATAGCTAGATTTACAACTGGTATTATTTCAAATCTATATGACAAATCTAGGCTTCATAACTTGATAAATATGTTGTCAGCACAACCAATAATCATGTCTCCTTAAAACTAACAAAACTTTGTCAAAATCAGTTTACAATTGTTTCAGGTGAACCTGATATTTGATATGTATGCTTGCATTGTTAATACTTTACTGTCTAGGAGTCTTCACAACAACGTATAAGGATTTAATGAACTTTATTTTAAGATGTTGTATAAATGTTAAACTTGTTCAGTGGAATCCAAAGGCATTGGCTGCATGGACTGGCTATAAGCAAAACTGTCAGATTTTTAAGGCCTTCAAGCCTGGTTCCAATCTCTAATATTTAGGGATCTTTCTCACAAGGGCTATGGTCTCTTTTGAAGCACCCCTTTTCTTCCTTACCTCCTGCACAGCTTCAGATGTCTTTTTGGTTGTTAGTAACTGATAGTCAGACAGAGCCTAAATGTCAATGGCTATGATTCTCCTTCTGTTGCTTGCCACTCTGGGTTATGTTATTACCTGCCCAATTTCATGCCACTAGCAAACTCAAGGATTGTTACAGGGACAAAATAGCACAACTGCTGTAGCAACCACATGTTTTCTATCAAGAGGGGAAAAAATAAGGTCATTGAGGCTTCAATAGTTGTAAAGCTTTAGTCTGCCTGAATTATTTTATGCTTGTGAATGTTAAGCAGATGAGAAACACATTAAATAAGATGACAGAATTTAGATTATACCTCCTCCTCTCCTCTTGCCCCTTCCCAGTTCTTAGCTCAGTGGATGAATTCCTCCCCCCATTTCTTTTTTTTTTTTTTTCAATTTGTTAAGATACTGAAATCTGCTTTGTGTGATTTATGAAGGAACTTGAAATGATTAGTTTCACAGTGCATGAAAATTCCTCAGGTTCAGAGGGATGTCCAATCTGGTACACTGTGAGCCGTTGACTGGATGAGAACATGAGCAGCTCGGGGCCATAAGGAGATTGTGTTGAGTTATTAAACACTTGTGGTAAAGCTGCTTATTGTTAATTCCTCAATGTCCTGCTGAAGTGATCAGATAAGATCAGATCAGATTAGATCAAAGAGCCTGGGAACCAGGCTTTCAAGCAGATTCATTTAATCAATAAAGAGGGCCTCCAAAGAGAGATGCAATACCAGGATCATGAGAGATTACAGTAGGAAAAATAAGAAATAGCAGATTATTTTGCTGATATTTTTAAAATATAATTCTGTAAGCCAAAGCATGATTTTGTGTGTATATGTACACATATGAGCAAAAAACAGCTAAAAAGGTTGTAAGTGTTCCCTTAAAACTTCATTACCAAGCAGAAAGTTTTAGATGAACTATTTTGCAATACAGTAATACTTAATAAGTCAAGAGACTATTAAAGTATTATTAAAGCAATCAGTACTATGAAATACCTACTGTGGAAAAAAAGAACTCCTATTAACAGTATTTCAGGAGAAGCAGTTTTTGCTTTTAATGATTCCTTAAGAATAGGGGATTCTGGGTGGGTTCATCTGCACAATTTCTGATCTTTTTTCATCTAAAATTAAAAAAAGAGAGCAAAACCCAATAACAACAACAATAACCCCCACCCACTAACATCACAAGGTCAAAAGGTATTAAATTAATAACACTGGCAAATGTTATGGAATGGGCATTGTTATAATACACATAAATTAGAGTACAACTGCCACTGTTAATGCTTGTACAGTGAGTAGACTTGTGAATAAGTACTCCAAAAAGCTTGCTAAATTTGTACTAAAATGTAGAAGCTGATGGTAAATATTTAGAAAGTTAACCCACAGAACAAGAAGGAAAAAAAGAAAACACAAAGAACAAAGAATTAATTTTTCATTCTATGAAGCAATGGTATAACTCCTTTCCATTTCTAGAGTAGCAGAATTTGGCCCAAAATAATTCAGATAGAGGGACACACTGTCTTCAATGATTATTACCCCTAATAGCATAATAAAAATTAACATCTACTTTTAGAGGTTATAATTTACATTCAGAGTTAGATAAGGATACGTAACTATAAATCCCTTCTATAAAATGCAATTTGCCATCTAGACAGGCTGATGACTTCAGGCTCTGCACACCTTTAGCAATTGTTAATTACTATGGGATGGTTTGACACTATTTTCCAAATGAGCATGCATGCATAAAATGACTGCAGTCTAATTTGACATATTATTAGTGATGATTATTGTCATAGATAAATTAGATTGAATAGAAAATAACCTTCATCCTTAGCATGTTTTAGCTCTCAGAATTAATGTGATTTGGTGAACACATATAAATAAAAGTCTGATGAGTCCCTGCTGACTACAGGGCCTGCTGGTACTGAAGTGTATCAATTTCATGCAGTTGATGAATTCCTTAAGCATTCAATGATAATCATGCTTGATTTGACAAGACTTTCTCATGCTATTTTAGGGCCTTAATTTTCTGTGAAGTTCTGTCAAGTGTTCATCAAGCACCCACTTATCTCCCTATCTTAACCTGGCAGCCAATCCAAAGGCTGTCTAGCAGCACTGCTACATTGGTCCCAGCCCATTAATATTCTTGCCACGTGACTGTCCACAGAGAGAAGCCAATCAACGGCTGATTAACATTCAAGTCACATGATGCCCAAGGAGAGTAAATGAGTTACACAGTAAGACATCAAACAAATTTTCATCTTGAAAGAGTGATTGCTTTTTCTGCTGCTGTGATGTTTGTCAAATTCGCTCTAGCCTTGTCCAATTAAGCTCCATGAGCTGAATGACTAATGAAGAGATGGGAACACTGTGCCAGTGTGACAACTATGAGAAGTACCACTGAATAGGAACTGCTGAATAAATTTTTTTAAATTAAAAAACCCAAAACAACCAAAACCAACAATGATTGAAAAATTATGTCTGGATAACTGGTGTAATTGCTTTCAAATTTCAGATGCTATTTAGAAGTCTCTAGTAAAAAATATGTTACATCTTGCTGTATAGGACATTTGTTTTCTGTCTGCCTTTACACTGGAAAATGAACTTGCATTTTTTCATAATAAAATAATTTTTGAGATTTTAAACAAATATACATTAATTGGCTTATTGCCAGCAAATGTGCTAATGAACTTTCACAGGCTGCTAGAGACACACTGGCAACAGTAGATCAAATCTTCAAGCATCAGTCATAGAAAAGCACTTAGTTTATGAAAATGAAGAGAAAAAAGGTAAAAGGAAGATATTTAGGAGACGAGGTAGAGGAGGGTAGCAAGTGGATGCAGTGGACTTTAGAAGGAAGTAGCTTTACAGGACATTGGCTGAAATTTTGAGTGATATTCTTAAATAACATAATATGACCCAACTCTATTCGCATCACTTGATGAGCTGATCCAGTATGGATTGATTATTTTACTTTGTTTTATATTTTATCTTATTTTATTTTACTTTATTTTATGTCACCGTTATATATTTGTTGCTAAATTAGAATTACTCAAGGAAACAAAAATAAATGCTTGAATAGAATTATAATCCTGTTTAGCAGAAAGCTTTTAAAGTGGATATCCAAAAATACATTCTTGGACATCATTGAAAGTCTATTTAATCAGAAAGTCAATTGCATTTTAGTGCTGATATGGTACTAAATTCTGGTGATGAGTTTGGAGTAGGGACCCTATGACTAATAAAGCTTTCAACCAGTCATTGAAAGGAGTTACAGTCACCTAATGGATTGCTGAAGATATGACAAAGTGTTAGATCCTTCTTAGTAAGGTCTAGCATGAACTTAGTTAAATTCCCAAGGCATTCTAAAGCAATATTTTCAAGCTGGCTTAATAAAGGTGTTAGAGCATGCCAATTAACTGGCAGCCTGAAATAAACAGTAGTTGGAGGCATAAGACAGTGTTTATATCTGCAAAGTTAATAACATTTTAAATGGGACTTCTTGGTACAATGGCTCAAGGTGCTGGAAGAGGGCAAGATGTGGAACATACAGTATTCAAAAGACTGTAAGTCAATTCTTGGCGCTGCTAGTCAAGGATGGAGACTGCAAATATAGAAGCAATGAATTTCTGAGAGTCAGTCAGAAGGGAGACAAGGAGGCAGGTGGCTAGCAGTTCACTGAAAGTAAAAGAGGGTGTCAAGTGGATACTGCTGTAGCAACCCATGGTGTGTGATTTGAACAAGTGACTGCCTTTAAGGCATAACCACAAAGGCACATGGTGGAAAAGACTATGTAAAGGGGGCAGGGTAGAAAAAAGAATACATTGAAGTAGTGATATGAGGTACTGCTAGCATGAGGCATTGTTTGTAGTAAAGTAGTGCTGTAAATTTTAGAGCTCAGCACAGCCTTGTCATGAAATATTAGCTGTTAGATTACTGTTTTACTTCTTCCTGCTGCAGCCATATCACAGAGAATTCACAGGCTCTAAACCATGAGCTCCTCAAAT
>JAOXXN010000461.1:248133-263018 GCA_026770055.1 Myrmophylax atrothorax | reverse complement strand
CTCAAACAGTCTATGCAGCCAGAGGCCTGAGTGGCTGCATCCTTTTTAGAGGGTTCTGTCTGTACTGACACCCCTCTGCTGGTAACAGGAGCAACAGCTTTCATTTTTTTGGGAGGCCTGACTGCCTTGAGCTGTGGGGAAAGGTAAAAATAAATAAATAAATAAATAAAGCACCCGAAAATACCTAGTCTTATGCCTAGGTAAAGAAATTCCTTTTCTTTCTATTTCTTGCCAGAGAAATAATAAAGTTTACAAGGAAAAAAAAAGTGAATGTCTGCATTAAAAATGGTTTTTGATTATTGCTTAGATTAGAAAGTCAAAGAAGTTGTTACTGACACTGCTACTTTGTATAAGTGTTGAAAATGGAAGATTGAAGGTCTTGTGATAAGAAAGATAGATCATCTGTGAAGCACAGACAAGGTACCAAGAGGAACAACTGACAAAAAAGCTGCTAAATCGTTTTGATTTATTTCACAGAACTTAAGATTAAATTTTACTACCTGGTATTCATTAATGATTATTGAAAGAGAATTCAACACTAGTCCTATCCATTCTTGATATCTTGTCATCCAAAAATGACCACTAACTTTAGCTGAGTTTTACTTCATGTTCTGCTACATATGGCTGAATTTAAAACTGTAGGTGCCTTCTTACTAATTTTATTGACTGAATATTGCCAGGTTACAAGTTCTACATTTTGCTTTGTTTAATATAATGTTATTTTAATGGCAAATATAATCCAGAAGATGATCTTGGCAGAATAAAATCTCTTGATAGACCCTTCAAGGTATGGAAATAGTCCAGGGAACTACTAAAGTATAGAAGGCAAGAGGCTGCAGGCATTGCATGGGATGATGACAAGAAAATGAAGACCAAAAGCAGATGATGCATTTCAGATGAAATTTTTTCAAGTAATAGTGAAATACTGGCTAAACGTGGAAGGATTCCTAAACATAACCATATTACACACATCCAGATCAAAGAAAGTTATTTCAGTGGTTACAAAGAATTCAATATTTGCATAAGGGAACATTCTCCATTTATGGGAAGCCTTGCTGTTTTAATACTTCAGTAATGCCTAAGTTTTGCAAGCAATTAAACATAAAGGAAATACAGTTCATTGATTATTTATATAACATTTTTATATTAGAAAGACATTTCTCAACATAGACATAAAAAAAAAATCAATAGTTACATTTAATGATTCTTTCAGGATCTTCCTAGAGGCAAATATTATAGTCACAGTTCATTTCACATATGTTTACTTAATACCACTTGTGAAATCTGTCTGGTTGAAACAGCATTTAAGGAAGATATGCTCCATCTACTTTGCATATATAGATAACGAGAAAAGAACATTACATCAGAGGTATAAGTAGTAAAAAAAAATAGTATCAATTATTTTAATGTGTTTAGAAATCACAGAATGATTTAATCTGTATTTTTTATTCCTCAGGACATATGATGAAGTCTGCAAGTAAAACACTTCTCTATGTCAAAGTTTTTCTGAGATGTGTAGATTCTTTTGATTTTAAGCTCTATTATTATTCTCTTCCATTTTTAAAATATGATAGTATACTCCTTTGAGTTGGATAGGGTTTTCAAAGGCGAGTTTGTGGGAAATACACTAAGGCAAATGCCCACAGAAAGCCTACATGGAAGTAAGGAAATACATTTTTTAAAATAGTTTGCATGCCATTAAGTATGGGGGCTATGGGCTACACATTGAGCTAAAGGGAAAGGAAAATAGAAAATATAGATGGATTTCTGGTTTAATATAATTTATCCTGTTCATGGTATGAGTTAAAGAATATAAAGAAAACACAGCCTGTAAATCACAGAATCGTAGAATATCCTGAGCTGGAAGGGACCTACAAGTTTCAAGTCCAAATCCTGGTGCTGCCCAAGACAATGTCAAATGAAAGGCCATACAATAAAGCATTCAACTCCAAAGGTAACTGACATCTTTTGACCAGTTGAATTTACCACTTTAAAAGCATGTCTCTTCAGTGTGAGGGGAGAAACTCTAATAACTCTATATTCTGTGCACTTTTAAAAATCTGATAAAGAGTCGCTTTCTGTATAGGTTCAGAAGACGAACAAGCTGTGAGCATTCTTTCTTCTCTGCAGAGAGTTGCAGTCCCTGGTCTGCTGCTCTTCTCTCTCTATCATTGCCAGCCAGCACTGAGCTGGAAGGAATCTGCAAGAATGCCCCAGTAGCAGGTATTTCCCCTTTGAAGCAAAAAGAATTTCACATTTAGTATTGCTGTTAGTTGCCAATTCTTCTCTGCCTCAGTCTAGTTAAGGGCTGGTTCTTGCTTGGGATAGTTTATTTAATCACAATTTAATCCTTAAAACAAGAGTTTGTAATACCAGCAGAACTTCCAGAGGAAGCCAACTAACAGTCTTTTTATTCTACATGCAGAAGATAATACTCTAATTGAAACTGTATTAGAGCTATATTGTGTGGTCAGTTTTCTGTGATCCATCTTAATTTTTCCGAACCCTCTGCCAGTAACCAAATTCTGGCTTCTGGAATTCCCAGGCATTTTCATTAAAATATTAACCATGGACACTATATGTTAGTTTAAATACAGATTTCTCTATGACAAACGATGTTCAAGTTTTATTTTTATGCTGTATATGTTAGATGTCAAAATATATGTTTTCAGAATTTCAAGGTAGTTCCATTTCTGTAATGTAAAAAATATGATCTATTTTAGGGAAAACAGTTCCAATTATTTATCATGACTATGATTGTACATTAACTTCACTTAAAGTAAGTTAACTAGAGATATGTATCAGTCTTGCTTTGCTTATTTAAACACTCTGCTGAAAGGCTACAGAATCCAAGCTGTCTCCACTGAACACAAAAAGAACCAGAGTTCTGCATCTGGCTCATTGAATGACTCTTTAACAAAATATTGTTTCAAACAAAACCGCAAAATGATCATTTAATTATTCAATGCAATGAAACTCCCTATAAGAATGTTTTCTAAAACTTCAAGAAACCACATTTTATTTTTACTTCTATACTCTGAATGGTGAATTATGTTTTAGTCTTTAATGATTTTATTCATTTAATAGGATGTCCCAACTGTCTAGTAGCCCTAGGTAGCCCTGCCTGACCAGTGAGTTGGACCAAATGACTTACAGAGGTCTCTTCTGACTTCAACCATTCTGTGATTCTGCAGTACATATTCATTCAACCATAAAAGTCATCCAGCCAATATGAAAGCAGTATCAAGTTCTTCTGTTACCTATTCCTTGGTTTTTACTCTCTATCTTAATTATTAGAATGGGTGTTAAATGAGGCTGTTACTTTCTCACTTCTGCAGCCACTTACTTGCCTCTGTCTGGGTTTCACTATCTGAACTCAGTGAGCTTGGATTTGAGCAGAGCTCCTTGGGTGTGTGCTGGTTTAAAGGCAGGAGAAACCAGCAGGAGAAAACAAACCCGCCACAAGAGACATTATAAATCAAAGTGACAATTTAATGAAAATATTACAATAAATGCAATAGCACAAAGAGAAAATGGTTTCAACCCACAAAACCTGGAAGCGTAACCCAGCACCCTGGGGTAGAAACACAAGGGTGTTTGTTAGGCCCTGTGCTAAGACCCCACATGGTTTCCCCGAGTCCAAAGTAAAGGAGGTGAAAAACCTGTTGGTACAGATGGTGGTCACAGTCTGGTCGAGAGTGGTGGTCGCCTGTCAAGTTTCTGGTCTAAGGGCAAAGTCCAGCATGCATTTTGTTTGGTGAGGAATCAGGAAGCTACTTCTGTGCTACTTTTGTGGCGTGGCTTAGCCCCAGAGATTTTTTCTTCACTTTGCATTTTGCCTGAAGCTGGTGCAGTTTAGTCTGGTCCATTTTCAGTTAAGGGAGGCTAGCACTCAGTGTGGTTCCCTTTGTGGCTTTCATGGAAGAGAGGCAGGGGGCCTCTTCCCAACTACAGGCACCAGGAACTCACTTTGTGATCCAGAGGATGCAAGCCCAAGCCCAGAGCTGCTGGTGGTGCATGGTATTGCAAAGGTGTTTTCAAACCCACAGGCTATGGGTTTAAATACTGAAGTAGAAAATATTTTACCTGCTATTTTCCTGCCTAAGAATAAGGGGTGTAGTATGATGGAATGACAGACCTCTGACTGATGGACAGAAGTCAGTTTATTGTTAATGATCCAGGGCATTCACACTAATCACTTTCAACTGGGAGTGGTTAAGCAAATCAAGGCAGAACACAGATGCAGCCACACAAGACACTACACACCCACGCTGGCTGGCATACCCACAGACATACTCCAGACCTTCAGCTATTCATTCATACCCCTGTGCATAGCTGAATACTCAGCTCTGTCCCTGGACAGTAAATAAAAGTCTTTAGATAAAACAGTACAAGGTCACTTTGACAATTCCCAGGCCACCTTGATTTTCTTCTTTCTTGTTTCCATGGTGGGTCACTATAGTGTAGACAGTTAAAAGAGAAAGAGATACCCCAGAGATTTCCTCTTTTGTTGATATTAAGGTATTGATGTTGTTGAACTGCCTTGAGACATCTCTTGAAAGGGAGTGATTGATTAGATTAAGCCACCTTTGGCCCCTGCACAGATTAGATGAACTGGGCCAAAGTTCAGATCCCTGCAAGAATGAGTCAGACAATGGGACTCATTTCAAAAACAGTCTCACAGACCTGGACCAGAAAGCACAGTATTGAGTGGATGTATCATATTTCCTATCATGCACCAGCTCCTGGGAAAATTGAGCAGTACAAGAGACTGTTAAAAACCACATTGAAAGCAATGGGTGGTGGGACCTTCTGACATTGGATCTACATTTAGTGAAGGTCACCTGTATAGTTAGCATTAGAGACTCTACCAGTTGAGCTGGTCCTGGCCAGTCAAAACCTTCATGTCCTGCAGAAGAGGATAAATTCCACATGGTGCATGTGAGGAATGTACTAGTGAAGACAGTTTGGATCAGTACTGTCTCAAGCAAAGGCAAACCCATCCGTGGCATTGTTTTTGCTGAAGAACCTGGGTGCACTCGGTGCATAACGCAGAAGGACAGGGAAACACAGTGTGTACCTCAAGAGGATTTGTTTACAGGATGAGCACAGTCTGTAATGTTGAATTGTATAATATCATTTGCTGAAAGACACTTCCACGGTAGGCCATAACTACCATGGACAATGAGTACGGAGTGCATCAGATACATCAGTCATGTGCTCTTGATGCAGCTTGTAACCAGGTAACAACACACCAGTTTTTCTGCCCTGGAAGATTTCTAGGATGAATAGACCTCACAGTCATGGACTAAATGAACTCAACAGAGATCTTAGAGAGATGGATATTGTCTATGGAAATGATACCCGTGCTTGTGTATATTTATATATATATATGTAGTGGGAAGGTGTAGGATCTTGGCATAATGTCAATGATATAGAATAAGGGGTGTAATTCCCTGGTTTTGGCCAAGGACAGCATTAATTTTTTGCAGTAGCTGTGAGCGAGCAGAGCCTGGAGCTGTGTGGGCATGGCCAAGACTGTAATGTTATTTGATACCATCTTAGGTCATTCCAGGGGCTGAGGAAAGGGACTTTCTCTCACTTCCAAGAAGAAGGGTGTTCCTTTCCTGGAAAGGAGAAAGCATGATGCTGTAATGGAAGAGCTGATCAGTATTTTGTCTTGTTTTTTTTTTTTTTTCATTGAAACCTTTTGTTAATATTTCTTATCTCCTTGCTGTTTCCAGTAAATTATTCTTTTCTCAATCCCATGATCTTTGCCTTTTGTGCCTTCAGTTTTTGTGTCCACCTACCAATGGGCAGAAGAGGAAGGGGAGGGAAAGTGAGTGAGCAGCATGCGGTTTTCGAGTCTCAGTGCAGGGGTACAAAATTAGGAAGTACCATTCCTACATCACAACTTGGCTGTATATATGTCCTCTTATTTGCATTCATATTGAGTAGCCTGCCCTTTGAATTTAAATATGCATAATTTTTTTTAAATATCCTGACTTTAGAATAGCATGAAATTCATAAAAATACTAAGGATGAGTGCCCTCATGCTTTAATTAACATTAGATTCACCTGAAAACCACTATAATGTCAATTTCCACTGAATACATGAGAGATAAGCTAGACCCATAGGCAGGAAATATACACTGTCCAACAGACTATAAATTAAATAGAAAGGTAAATTGTATCATTCTAAAGGGATCCAACTACACATCATTAGTGGCATGTTTACTGGCTATGAGCATAAGAGCAATCATGAAAGTGTAAGACAATAGGCAAGCAGGAAGGGACTTTAGAGTACATATTAGCAGAAATATTTACCATGAGACAAGACTAATAAAAAAGAGCTTACCTCCAGTCCACCCTGTGTATCAGAAATACAATGTGTTGCACAATTTTTTTCTAAGTCATCAATAAAAAAAATAATAAATTGTGCTGGTTTAAAGGTAAACCAGCAGGAGAAATGAACCCCAAACAAAAGAGATTATAAGTCAGAGTTACAATTTAATAAAAATTTTACAATAAATGCAATGATGCAAAGAGAAATTGGTTTTAACCCACAAACCCCAAACCCCAGTCCCCTAGTGCACAAACAGAATGATGTTAGCCCCTGTGCTGAGACTGCTCTCCTCGTCATGCCCCTGAGTCCAAAGTAAAAGGAAGGGAATAAACCTGTTGGTGCAGATGATAGTCACAGTCTGGTTGAGAGTGGTGGTTGCAGTCCTGTAGAGGTTCTGGTCCTCTTCTGGATCTGACATGTGGTTTTAAAAGTTCCCAAACCCCAAGATTATATACCCTCAGGTTCAGGTGGGAACTCCCAGTCCCTCCCCCAGGGCAGGGAGTTCCACAATGGGTGATCTAGCTCTGTGAGTCATGGGGTATTTTTGGAATCCTTGATGGCCCATTAGCAGACATGACACCCTCAGACTGGGTGTGGAGGTGCTAATGACTCCCCAGAGGGGAGTTATCACAGCTCCTATCTCACAGGCTTCTTTAACATCCAGCTTGAAGCCTGAGGGGTCAGGTGTGCCCTGGGCAGCTGCTGTGAATGGTCCATTGTTAACAGTTCATGAGAAGTGAGTAGAGGGTGGAGAATACACAGCTTTGGTCACACCCACACAATGATAAACTGGTCCTGGCTGCTGAGCTAGGACAATTATATATGCTCTAATTCAGGTGGGAATGCCTAGTACCTCCTTCAAGGTTGGGGAGTTTCACAATGGATGATTTAACTCTGAGTCATGGGATATTTTTGGAATCTTTAATGGCCCATTAGCAGACCTGACCCCTCAGGCTGGGTGTGAAGGTGCTAATGCCGCCCTGGAGAGGAGTTATCATGGCTGAGTCATTGATCTGAAGATAAGAACATTCTGCTGTTTCACAGGATTCTCTAACACCCAGTTTGTAGCCTGAGGTGTCAGGTGTGGCCTGGACAACTGCTGCAAATGATCCATTATCAGCAGTTCATCAGAAATGACAGGGTGTAGAATGCACAGTTCTGATTATACCGACTAGGACAGCACCTTATTTTCCCCTTTGATCAGACAGAAGACCTATAGTGATTTATTCTTCATCATTTTGGAAAATAACGTGTCTGTCTGAGACAGCTGTGTATCAACCACTATGAGCAGATGTAAACGTGCAATTGCCCACCTACAGAAGTTATTAATAATGCTGCTCTCTAAGGAGATTATAGGTTAGTTTAGGTGAGAGACGAGCAATTGTTTGACAAAATGCAATAGTTTTCTGCCTAAAAATACAGTCCCAGAGAAGTAAAAACATTCTAATAAAGTTTTGGTTTATTTTAAAAATTATTTGTTTTCACTCTCTTTTCATTTTTATAATGTCAGAAAGTGTTGTTTCCACACTGTCAATGAGTTAAACTTAATCATATTGTTTCACTATGTTTTTATATTTATACTACAATTTGTAATATATTTATATAGTTTAATATCAGGCATATATTCTGTGATGCTTGAAATTGTCAATACTTCCTACTAAAATTTTTCAGAATGTCCAGCCAATGAAAATATTAATAAGTTTGCACATTTTACTTCAGACCTGTAAGAAACACATATGCCTAAATCATATAGAAAGGAAATTCTAAGTAAAGAATAAGAAACTGCAGGATAAAGAACAAATGTTTCATAATTTGAGTTTGTAATGCATCCAGCTGCAGTTGATAGGACAGAATTAAGATTGTATTCTTATCTTCAGCTCTTCAGTCTTTCCTTCTAGTACTCTTTTATGCTGCATTAGTGCCTTCTTTTAAGAAAAATTTACAATTTTCTATGCAGCCATAAGTACTTTTATTTAGAGATATACCTCTGAGAATGAAGTCCATCATTATCAATTGTCTATGTGTTAAAATGCCTACATGTATTAAGTGATACTAAGTACTACCATTACAATGAGCTTAATAAATACATGTGCGCAAATAAGAGCAGTAGTAATTTAGGAATTAAGTGTACACACCTAGCTCCACACATAAATGTCTTTAGATAGATATAGATAGATAGATAGATAGATAGATAGATAGATAGATAGATATAAAATATAGATAGCTTGATATGGAAATCTCTTTAAGATGCAAAAATAACTGTGGACTGACTGAGAAATTCAGTTAAATTTTTGGTTAAATTTGTAAAGAGATCAAGTATTAAGGAGACAGAGATTACCATTATTTTTAACTGATACCAATACTTCATGGAGTGTGAGAAGATACCACTTCTGTAAAGGAGCATACTAAACAAATGAAGTGCAACTGATTTTAACTGATGTATAGAACTTTTGCAAAAATCACAACAATCTACTGCTTTTCTATATCCAGTTTTGTATGTGTAAAGTGTAAATATGTATCATAAACACTATCACATTTCAATTACTAAAATTTTTATCCATGGTATTTAGGGACCAGAAGGTCTGTGTTAAACACTGAACTCTGATTTTTTTTAAGTTCATTAGATACATTAAATGCAGCAGATCTCTAAATTAAAGGTGTTTTCATTTCTTACTGAAATTTTCTCACAGACCATTTTCCTTTCCTTCATTATTCCTGCCTCTCTGGACATGGAAATGACTGGAAAAGATTAAAAAACTCCACATTTTGTGGTCTCTAAATGCATCCTGCCAGATTTCGTCTTGTCTGTTTGTTCCAAACCTCTCTATGCCAGTTCAACAATCATCTACTGCCAGATTTGACTTTCAAAATTAACATATTTTATATATGACATATGTTTGAAATTAGCACAAAATGCAGCCAAAAACTGGAAATAAACACAGAAAAAAAGTTCTTCTAGCAAACATTTTGAATCCAGGAAAGACTTTGTTGGCTTAAAACATTAAGGCAGTCTATTGTCTATCAAATTAAATAAATTCAATATGTAGCCTACAAGTTGTCATCAACACACCATCTGTTTTGTTATACATGCATCATTTCTCCCTTCTTTCAGATGTACATTTGATATATGTGTGTACTTTTGTAACTATAGACAAAGAAAAGCATCACATATGCCTCTCATGTTAAAAGCGGCTATAAAGTCTTGAAACTCTTGTAGTACTGTCAGAGCCAGAAATTTCTGCTTCTCATTAAGAACTGGCATATTGCTCTTGTCACACATATACACTAAGCATGACACTCTGGTCACTGGGCTCTAATCTTTGTTGCTGCTGCTTGTTTGGAAACAAAACAATGCTTTCTTTTGTTTATGCAAGACTCCAGGACATAAAACCTTGGATGCTTCTCCTCCAACTTGGCTGCAAACAATATTATGTGCTGAGGATTCAGTCTTCTGAACAACCACAGCCATTGGGCCTCCTTGGGACTACATCTAGAGAAGGAATGGGATGTTGCAGCAGGATATTGCCTCTTCACCATGAGTGCCATGAATGGGGCAGAGCAGGATCATGGTTGGTGGCACAACTAGAGCACCCAAACCCACACTGAGGGGCTGGCAGCACCTTCCAAACAGCTTGATCAAAGCTTCTGATCTTCTTTGCAGTGGTGAGCCTATTGCTATTAGGGCTTATTGTTATTTGGGGAATATTAGTAAGAGTAGCCTATTGTCATGAATGAGTGCTTATACAATCAATGTCAAGGATAACGGCAAAAGGCAGAGTTTTACATGGATTTGTGAAAATGTGTCTCTAACAGAGTTCAAAGGCAAAGTTCACTCTATTACTTACTACATGGATGAAGCATACATAGGAAAATCAGAGTAGAAACAACTAAGAATGATTTACAGTGAGACTAGATTTGCAAAAGTTAAAGGATGCAAAGGATGTGCATGCAAAAAGATAAGCATACAAAAGGGTTTAGCAGCACTTAATCATTAAGTATTTTAATAGTTATAAAATGATACAGTAGGACTTACTACAATTATAACAATGACTTAACCATAGATCCACCATAGCAACATTCATACCATAACCATTTCACACACATATATCTCTATGTCTGTAAAGGTACCCCCATTAAAAATTCACCTCAATTTCAGTGAAATACTTGTATCTAATCCATTGGTGTTTCTCAAAAGGCATGGGTTGCACCTTGAAGAATATGGAGGTGTTTGGGTATCCGCCTAGATCTCTCTGTTAGTGATCCTCAAGCATCATAAACAAGAGTTGGGACCTCCAAGAGACATTCCACTCAGAGTTCCTGTGCAGCCGTGGTCACCCAGGAAAACTCAAAGGATCTCACTTAAGATTGCTCTTCAAAGGGTAACAAGGTGATTAGATTTAGTCCTCTGTAAGTCTCTATCTTTGCCATCTTTTAAGATAGTAACTACTGGAGATTTTTTTTCCCCCAAAAAATCCAATAACAATGATATCATTTCACTTGGACTATGATTCAGGTAAATGATTTATTAAGGCTGAGAAAGACAACTGCTTATCCCTGATTCCCCACCTCGGCCATGCAGCTGATAGTTCTATCATGATCAGCACTGTTCACATCTTTTTATCATGCAAAAGCTCTTGGTATGGGAAAGGAGCACTTCACCACGTAGCTTGTTTGGTCAAGGTTTATTAGGAGCTACTAAAATCATAGAGCAGGCCTGAGGAGGAGCAGGGAGAGGATGCACCACCACAATCCACCCTCTGACTAAAGTCAACCCATACTGTTCCACAGAGATGTGGTGTGGTTGCCTCTTTCCTCTGTGATAACAAAAAGGTTAATGCCATTTTCAAACTGTCATTCAAGGAATTTTTTGGGTAGGATACCCCATTGTGTGGATTTTATTAAACATGATTGAGTAGTGTTTTATTTGTGATGAGACCCTTGGAACAGCCATTTGCCTAACAAATCACCTTCTAACATACATACTCAGTAGCAAGCGTACTCCAATGGTCCCTTACAACCTTACACATTCTTTGATTCTGTGAAAAAATAAAGGCTTTATTACTAGGCATTTCAAATTTGGTGACTAAATTAAATGGAGCTGTGCTGGTTTATACTATGACAAGTTGCACCCTGAACATTCTGAATTCACTGAATTTAAATTTTTACTAGAATATTCTAACAAGTGCTCTGCTTCAGTGTCCTTCCTTGTTAAATAATGGTTTGGAGTATAAAATTTATAAGCTTACGAAAAGGTGACCACAAAAGAGCCCCAAACCCTATGGAAGAGCACAAACCAGTATATGTTTATATTTACTTGTTTCCACCAATGCAAAGTTTATGTTTTAAGACACAAAAAAAATAAATATATAAAATTAATAAATACAGTCCTACTCACTTTGTTGGGCATGAAGAGCAGCTAGTGAATTTTGAATTTGCATCTCAACAACAAAGTCTGTCCAGAACTATTAAAAACAAATATGCAGAACTCTTCTTAATAAAATCAAATCAGATTATAGGTGGTCTGAAAAGCAAGTGGGAGAATAATCAGTTCTTCATAAAGAATAGAAAAATTCTCAAGGTTCATGAATAACACAAACTCAAAAAACTGAAATCTTTGGAAGAAATATCAAGACCTAGAGGCAGTGACAGGGTAAATCCAACTCTATTTGCAGATAGTGACTGCAAAATACATGAGTAGCCTCAACTCTCCTATTACACACATAATTATCTTCTACAAAGCGTTAATGCAATTATTAGATATAACTTCAACAGGTAATAGGAAAAATAGTGATATCAATTAGTGCATGTTATGGATATTAAACATTTGATCTAACATCTTTTACACTATGATTCACAGGCCACAGATTTGAATTGGTTATGAAGCTAGGCCAGCTTTGGTCCTGTTGTTTAATGTATATAGATGAATCATTGTAGACTTTCTGTTTGTTGGGTATTTTTTAATTAAGGATTTGTATTTATCTACTTCATATGATATTCTTTTGGTTAAATCCTTTACTCACATGAGGTTAACCCACCTCTGAGCTAGTCAGTAAAGTAGGTTTTCACGCTTTGTATTGTCAGAATGAGAAAGTCAATTCATACTGAAGCCTCTTTAGAAACTTCATTTTCTACTATGACTCCACAGTACCAGCGTATTCTATATATGGATGATACAAATCCATCAGAAACATAGCCTAGGCCTTGCAAAGCAACAAAAAGATCTTAAAACATTTTAGTGATGCTAAGACCACAGTCTCAATAAATATGATTTTGATTTTTTAAAATTTAAACAGAGAATTTAGCAACAGCTATATCTTATTTTCAGAGGGTATATAGACATTGTAAATTTTCCTAATGCAATACAGTAGTTTCCAATACATTATGCAAACTCATGTTTATTTCACTTCCTGAACTCAAATGGTATGCTGAATTTTTGGCTGCAATTCATTGAACTCCTATTCCTACTTAGAAAGATTTGTCTCTTCATATGGAGCCTTAATCAAGATGAATTCTGCCACAGTAGTTGCCACACATTTTTTGCCATGTGCTATGTATTTAGTTCACCCAGAGCCTACTTCAAAGAGCTATAATTTGAGCATTACATCACTTCTGCCATTCTGGAATTATCTGAGGTCTGGTTTGTTTTCCAGCTCTTTTCCTCCCACCCCCACTAACTTATTAATACATGGGAGAGTACATGTGTCTGTTTTACGCTCCAATTACCATCTCACTTGCACTGCCCATTTTGCATATACAGTAAATTCTAAGAAGATGGTCTTAGCAAAATGTGCAAAACCTGAATGACAGTGCAGGAGATGTTTGGATACATTCATAAGAACTAGTCAGATTTATCTGCTCCCCAATATTTCTTACATTGAATTTATTTAAATCTGTAACTCATATATCACATATGAAATAGTGACAAGCAGCTTATGAATCAGATAGTCTGGTATCAACAAATTGTTATGAGCTTGTTATCAAGATGATTTGGGGGCATACCAAACAGATTACAGCTGGATTGCACAGAGTGTATTAAATGTTGTCCAAAAGCTCTGTTAAAATGTTATTTAAGAGCTGTCTACTCTCTTCTTTTATGTGGAGTTGAATGATGCTTGGAGGTTTTGTGTCATTTGTTGGTGGTTTGTTCGTTTGTGGGGGTTTTTTCATTTTTTTGTTTGTTGTTTTTTTTTTTATCTGGGTTTTGGTTAGTTGGTTGGTTGGTTTGTTTGTTTTGTATTTTTGTTTTTGTTTTTTCCTGAAACAGAGATCACTGAAAAGAACACTTGGGAACTCAATTTCTGGCTTTATCATAGAAGTCTTCATTATATTGAGGGTATTTGCAGCCTACAGAGTAGCTGTGCTACATTGTCCACATGATGCAAGTGTCTGGGATAGAACTACTTGTCTGTAGACCGGCTTTGCAAACTGTGGATCAAGGTCTGCACTCCTTGATGAGCACTCAGGTACTCATGGTAGTCCATCTTTGATGGACTTTGAGAGTAGAAGAGATCAAATATGTGCAATTACACAAAACATATTTTAGCATAACAGAATCTCAGACAAAAGATTCAATGGGTTTGAGTATATGACAAAAGCAGTGCTTTGCAAAGGCTGCAGAGCATGGTCAATGTCATATAGAGGAACTGAAAAGAGGTCTGTGGGCAGCTGTTCTCTTCATGGCCTGTAACAAATGATGACCCACTAATTCACTCAGAGAAATATACTCATAGCCCAGACCTAGGTCAGGATTACTGTATGACTGTATGTCATTTCAGTGAACATGTTAGACAGGCAGGTTTTGAGACTTTATTTAACATCAGATGCTTCAAGTATTTCTTGAAATTAAAATGTGTTCTAAGTTATCATGTAGATGCAGCCTATGGGTAGCTGCACTGGGCCTAACTGAGCTACTACTCTCTGTGGCTCAATTCAGGCCAATATCAGCCTTTGAAAAAGTATCTCTAGGCATGCTAGGGAATGTTATCAGTGCAGTTGCTCTGAGAAACACTTAGCCCAGTCTGACTACCTGTGACTTGGCACCTCACTAGGCAGGCCACAGATAGCCAGATTTTCAAAAATATCTAAGTACCTATGGTACCAAATGGGATTTCCCAAAGCTTCCTTAGAGTCTCAATGTCATTAAAAGTAATTAGGCACTTGTCAAACTCCTAGCAAAAGACAACCTGTGTCTTAAGTCTTAGGCTGCTTCATGCCTTTGAAAGTCAAACCCTTCACCTCTTTTTTGCCTCAGCTAGTACTTACATATGGGAACTGAGTATTTAAATATCACAAATACATATGGGCACACTTAATTAATGTTAGTAACAAACTTTTAAAAGATTAAGTAATCTCTGGTAACAGACATAGTATTGCTGTTCTTACTCCTCAAATGGTTGGATTGACTTCTGGCCTTGGGCAAAGCTTTTTTTTAGTTATATTCACCAACAATATTTTAATTTTATCTCACCCAGTCTTGAAAAACTTCATTTCAAGACTAGTGCAAAATATGATCAAAGGGTTTAAATGTCCTGAGTTGTAT
>JAOXXN010000461.1:227350-239838 GCA_026770055.1 Myrmophylax atrothorax | reverse complement strand
ACATGAATGGAAGGCACCTATTATCTATGCTGCAGAAGCTAAAGAACAGTGGCAATCCAATTTCCAGGGAATCATAAAGGCTGAGAACATAGGGAGACCTGTTTCACTGAGGTGAACTTTTCCGTAAGATATGAGCACCTGAGGTTTCTAGTCCTGGCTCTAGTGATTGCTTATGCATCCTGCATTAAAGAGTCATGCAACAGGGTAAACAAAAAATGTTTGAGCGAAAGAGATAAAAGTCAACTAAGCTCAAAGAAGCCCATACCCTCTTATGCACTGAAGTATTTGGGTAAAGCTTTATAAGTAACTCATGAGGACTTCAACATTTCATTTGGTTGAACTTGGGGCGCTTACATCTTTTAGTTCTGGATTCAGGACCTAATGGATGTGACTGAGTAATTTACAAAAACACTTACATAATAGCAATTTATGAAAACATATTAATACCAAATCCCAAATGATTCTCCTGTAAACAGAGGGGAAAATTTTCTTTCAGAAGAGAAAAGAAACAAGTTGGGGGTTTTTTACAAAAAAATACTTCTACTCTTTTTATATACTTGAAAACAGATTCCACTGAAGTAAAAGCTGTCCTGAAGCTTAGCAAGGTATTCTTTGCTGTCCCTATGGGCTCAAAGACAAGATGGTGAGAAAGAAGACCAACTTGACTGAACAGAGAGGTTTTGCTCGAATTTAGGGAAAAAGCAGAGAGTGTACCACCTCTTGTAGAAGGGACAGGCAACTCAGGAGTACAACAAGGATGTTGTGAGGTAACACAAGGAGAAAATTAGAAGGGCCAAAGGCCAACTAGAATTTATTCTGGATACTGCTGTAAAAGAAAAGAAAAAATGTTTCTCTGAATACATTAGGAACCAAAGGAGGATAAAGAAGAATCTCTATCCTTTATTGCATGCAGGAGGAAACATAGTGACATGATGAGGAGAAGGCTGAGGTACTTAATGACTTCTTTGCCTCAATTTTTAGGAGAAACACCAGTTATCCTGAGGGCACCCAGCCCCTTGAGCTCGAAGGCAGGGATGGGGAGCACAAGGAAATCCCCATAATCCAGGAGAAAATGATCAATGACCAGCTACACCATTTAGACAGGCAGGTCTAAAAGGTCAGACAGAATCCACCAAGGGTACTGAGGAGGTGGTGAAAGTATTCACCAAATCTTTTTCCATATTTCTCAACATAAGTGGGGAGGTCCCAGTGGACTGAAAGTTGGTAAATTTGACCCCATATACAAGAAAGGTCAGAAGAAGGATCCAGGCCTATCAGTCTGTCCTCAGGACTGGGAAAGGTCATGGAACAAATCACCCTGAGTGCTATTACATGGCACATGCAGGACAACCAGACAAGCAGGTCCAGTCATGGGTTAGTGAAAGGCATGCCCTGCCTGACCAGTTTGATTTTCTATGACCAGGTGACCTGCCTAATGGATTAAGGAAATGCTGTGGATGTTGTCTACCTGGACTTCAGTAAACCCTTTGGCACTGTCCCACTAAACATTCTTCTGGAAACACTGGCTTCCCATGACTTAGACAGGTATCCTCTTCACTGGGTAAAAAACTGTCTGCATGACAGGGTGTGGAGGGTGGTGGTGAATGGAGACGCATCCAGCTGTTGACTAGTCAACAGTGGGGTTTTCCCACTTAGTGTTGGGGCCAGTTCTGTTGGGTATCTTTATCAATGATCGGGATGAAGGGTCAACTGAGTTTCCCCTCAGTCAATTTGCAGATGACACCAAGCTGGGTGGTAGTGTTGACCTGCTAGAGGGATCCAGACAGGCTGGACTGATGGGCTGAGGCCAGTGGCATGAGGTTCTCAAGGTGAAGGGCTAGGTCCTGTCCTTGTGTCACAACAACCCTAGGCAGCACTACAGGCTTGGGGGAGAGTGGCTGGAACACTGCCCAGTGGAAAAGGACATGGTGATGCTGGTTGAGAGCTAGTTGAACAAGAGCCAGCATGTGCCCTGGTGGCCAAGAAAAGCAATGGCATCCTGGCTTGTATCAGCAACAGTGTGTCCAGCAGGTCCAGGGAAGTGATTTTCCCTCTGTACTTGTCACTGTTGAAGCTGCACTTCTAATCCTATGTTCATTTTTGTGCCACTCTCTCACTACAGGAAAGACCTTCTAGGGTTGGAATGTGTCCAGAGAAGGGCAAAGGAGCTGGCAAAGGGTCTGGAGCACGAGTCCAGTGAAGAGCAGCTGAAGAAGCTGGGGTTGTTTAGCTTGGGGAAAATGAGTCTCAGGGGTGACCTTCCTGCTCTCTACAACTACTTGAAAGGAGGTTGCAGTAAGGTGGAGGTTGGTTTCTTCTTCCAAGTAACAAGTGACAGAATGAGAGAAAATAGTCTGCGGGAGCTTTACATTAGGCACTGGGAAGAATTTATTCACTTGAGGGATGGTCATGCATTTGACCATGTTGCCCAGTAAGTGGTGAAATAATCATCCTTGGAAGCACTGAAAATTCTTGTGGATGTGGGACTTGGAGACATGCTTTAGTGGTGAACATGATGGTGTTAGATTAAGAGTTGGACTTAAGGACCTTAGAAGTCTTTTCCAGTCTTCACTACTCCAGGTTTCTGTGATTCTGAGCCCCAATTTGTTGCAAGTCAAGTAAGAGTGGAAGAAGACTAGCTTGACTGAACAAGTAGCCCCTCTTGAGATTTAGCAGGAAGAGGAAATTTTATGATCTGTGGAAGAGTTCAGGTGTTGCAAGAAGATTACAGAGTTGCGGTTTACATATGAAGGGAGAAGACACAAAAAGACCTAAGCTACACTGTGGCTGAAACTGGACAGTGTTGTGTCAGACAAGAAGATAGGCTTTTTTAGGTATGTTAATAGCAAGAGGAGGTCCAATAAAGCCATTTGATCACTACATGTTGAAGGTTGTTAGGGAAAATGAAAGAGCAGAGGCATTCAATGAGGCTTTTCCCCCAGTCTTTAATAACACTGATAGACGTTGGGCTGCACACTCCTCTGATCAGCATTAGTCTGGCCTCGCCCTAAGTCCTGTGGGCATTTCTGGGCCTCACAGTTTGAGAAGGATGTGAAGGTCTTGAATGCATCCAGAGGAGAGGAACAGTGCATTGGACTGACTCCAAAATGGAAGAAAACTCTACATGAACCTACGTCTAGTTACAAATATTTAAAAGCTTGAAGGGACAATTAAAATAATCTTGGTGATCTAGAAAAAAATTCCTGTTCAATAAGTTGTTAAACCTCCCCATAACTTGTGCTTAATCACAAAATATTTCAGAAAGGTGGTAATTTGATATCAGAATTTCAAGTCATAAAAATTTACTACACATCTGGACAAGTTGTTCAAATTATGAATTACTAATAAAAAATAATTGAATTTCAAAATAATAATTGAATTTAATGAGTTGCCATTATGCATTTCCCTGGCTTTGCTATCCAATAATTAGGATTCTATGGCTTCTCCTGGTAAAATGCAAGAGCATTCACTGTAAGAAATTATAAGAAATGTTAGCACATAGAGTGTTCTAGCTCTCTTTCAATAGACAAGATTTCTATTCTGAAAACTTTTTATGTCTCTTTCTAAAATCCTTCCCAATGTCTTAATGTTCCCTTTTGAAGCAGAGTTGCCAGTATTATTCATTATGCACAGTGAAGACTTCATATTATGGCCATACTTTCTATGGTAGTTGTCTATACATCTTAAGAAGACTCTTTCATAGATGTATAAACTAAAAAGCTCATGTTTATTTGATTATTTATGTTAAGTCATTCCAACGTAATGCATTGTATGATACTACCTCTCGTCTATTAATTACAGTCTATTTTTTAATTTGTCCATTGCATGACCTTGCATTTGACAATGTTCAGCCTCATGTTGATCAAATGAGCCAACTTCACTACATGAATTAGATCAGCCTGTTTTATAAATGAAGATAGACAAGCAAATATTTTAATTTTTATTATCACCAGATCATAGGAACATACTTACTATTTTCCCCCTCCCCACTCCCTACAGTGAACTATTTCATTAAATATTTCATGAAGATTGAAACCAAATAGAAACTCCTTCATCTAAATAAAAAAACTGGAGCAGTGTGGTAGTTTTAGCTAGGCCTCAAATTAGCAGGCTCAGAGAATCTACGTAGATTAGGAGAGACAGGTATCACCAGACTTAAGCAACCAAAGAAATATTTCATACCAGATGATGTAAACCTGAGATATGAATACAAGAGTAAGAAGTGTTCACTCAGTTCCATCATGTCTGCCGTGGAGGCAGGACGTGCTGCTGCCCTGCTGTTCTGGGCCTTGCTCCTGCCACTGGTACACTGTATTTTGTTTTACTTTCAGGGAAGTAGAGACCTTTTATTGTTATGCTCTCTGTTTTGCCTTGCTAGGTGCATTTTGCCAGCTCAACCCAAGACAGATAATTGGTAGAGAATGCAGGCAACTGACCAAGGACCTTGGCAGGTGTTCCGGGAGCTTGGCAGGTTTTCTGGAAATTGTTTTGTAAACTATCAGGAGTTTATCTCATTGTTTTGGTATATGTGGAATATAAACAATGTTTTCTTCCTGTTGGATGCTTGTTTTAGCACTTTTACTGACTGTCTTTGTGAGTTCACACAGCTCCAATTGTCCCTGCTGTGAATGTGGCCACTCCAGGGAGAGGCCTTACAGCCCAAGAAACCTGTCTTTCATTCCTGCCCTATCAGCGGATGGGAACATCCACTGATGCAGTGAATGGGGCCTTTGGCTCCAAGGGGCAAGTGATAGCCAGGTCAAGTAATAGCAGCTCTTTTAGGCCTTAGCCCCTTGATGCCCAGGGAGGCTTCTCCCCCTCCCAACCGGCACTAATCCCCTGAAGAAAGACAGCCACACGAGTCAGGAGTCCACAAAGAGAAGCTTGGTTTATTGAGATGCCCGGCTTTTTATAACCCAGCAGTGGATGGTTCCAGAAAAAGGGGAGGGGGGGGGGCATCTCCCATTGGTCAAAATGTATGCAAACAAGGAATCAGAAAAGGGACCAATGGGAGACAGGGATTAAGGCACAACCATATTTAGAAAACTACTGCATTGCAGTATAACGGGGGCCAACCAGGGAACGAGTGGAGGGAAATTGCCCTAGGGGTTTGTGGGAAGAAGAAACTTGGGCAGCATGACTAAGGGAAAAGTATATAGGGTCGTCATATTAGCATATACAACTTCAAACAGTGGAAGCATCAATATAGCTTCTAAAACCATTAAAGTCCTTGTTGAGCTGCTGCAGGGCCTCCTGGTTCAGGGTGCCAGGGTCTCGGATGTCCACGTCCTCATCCACCCATCTCTTGTAGTACATTTGCCACCTAATAAATTCCTGGTCACCCTGGTCTCCTCCCACACTGCCCCACCTCGACAAAGAGTAAACCCCAAGTGTGGGTCATGTGGTGAACTGTAGTACTTCCTGTGTGACCAGGGGGAAGACATGAAGACGTGGGACAGTGAATATGTTCCTATGCTTGAAGTCCAAGTATGGAAATCAAAACCTATGAAAGCTGATAAAAAGCTGTCCACTTAATTGAAGCAGAGATCCCAGAAAAGAGTTAAGAGCAAAAATAAGCCTGCCCTGCCTCCAGCTAGGAGGAGGAAGAGGACAGTTGAGTCCATTGGACATTGCTGAACCAGAGGGGTGGCCAAGGCTGTACCTCTACACTGACTTGTGGATGATAGCCAGTGCCCTCTGAGGGTGGCTGGACCGATGGAAGAAGACTAATTGAAAGCACGGAGAGGCCCATGTGGGCTGTTGATGTGTTGCAGCACACTGCTGCTTGAGTAGAATCTGTGGAGATTCATTATGTGGATGCTCATGTGCCCAAAAGCTGAGCTAACGAGGAACGTCACACCTAGACAAGCATAAAGGAGAATTGTTCCTGGCTTCATGGGCCCATGATGCCTAAGTAAACCTACAGGTGGGTGAGGCTGAGGGGTGGATTTGACCATGGACGCTATTTGTAAGGTTATCCACAATTATGAAACATGTGCTTGCTAAGTGACCCCTGAGGAGATGGTGATCCCAGTGTGGGGTATAGAGACCCCAGTGTGGAGATGAACACTCCAGTGGGGGTATGGTGAACCCTGAGAAGGGGATGGGATGATCCCAGTGTGTGCCTCAAGGACATTTAACCTTGAGAAGACAAAATAACTTGCATTTTTAGTTCTGTGTTGCAGGACATGAACCACAGGGTGAAGAAGACCTGAGCTGAACTGGTGTTAGTGTCCAATGATGAACTGCTTTTTCCTGCCTGAAGTATCTACCCCATCCTAATGGACTAGTGCCTACAGTATGGAGGGATGGAAGACGGCTCTGAAAAGAACAGACTGTTTAAGAGGGGAATAGATAGATTTAAGACATGAGTGAAGTAATATGGTATGGAATAGGGGGTGAAGTGTTATGGGTTTAGCTAAGTAGGCCTAAATTTAGGTTTAGTTTGCAGACTAGGGCTGGTACAGTTGGCTGAATTGAGCTGGGCTGAGCTAGCTGACAGGTGACTTCTTCTAGCCAATAGTATTCCATACCATATTCCGACATCATCTCAAAGTGTAAGAGCTGGTGTGGGAGTGGCTTGGCCAGTTCCTTCGCAGCTGTTGTCCTAGAAGGAGGCACCATGCCATCCCAGGAGAGATATGAGGCCCAGGCCCAGAGCGCCAGCTTACCACCATGTTATCTTAGGGAAGTAAAATAATTGTTCTTAGTTTTTCTCTCTGCTTAAGTCTGTCTCTGGGGAATTGAGCTTTCTAGGGTGATTTGTATTTAGAATAGTAGGATTTGTGTTCACTGAGGAGTGGGGAGTTATTTCTTGTTATTTCTAACTTGTGTAAGTGTGTATTATATTGTAGTATCCTTTTAATTTTCCCTTTTCTGTATAAATATATATAGTTAGTTTAAGTTTTAAACCTAGTTTGAGTTTTTTTTTCCTTTCCTCCCTTTTGTTATTCGGGGGAGGGAAGCTGTGACACTCTGTGTTGGGCAGTTGGCATTTTGCCAGCTTAACCCAAGACAAGCAGCTTAACGTATTTTCTTTGCTGCAAATTCTTCCACTTTATTTTAAAAAATGTTGAAGATTTTAGGCATAGGGATGGATTTTTCTTTTTCTTTTCAGTACTAATTATTATTGTGTTTGTTACATGTGGGATAACTCCATATGCTGTGCAGAAAAACACTTTTTCAATTTTGTTTGTAAACAGTGAATTATGATTTATGGAGGGCAATTTAACTCCTTTGGGGAAACGTAGATAAAGAACTAATTTGAATCTATGGAAAAACAAAGAATGGCTCCTTGTAAGACCTTCACATTTAGGGTAATGCCATAATATGAAGTTACAGCATCAAATTTACATTGGTGAAATTGAATTTAAGTCTGCTGATGTCAATCTCGTTTCACTGCCTGGTAAAGCAATAGAGAAGATTATTCTGGGAAGTTTTGAAAAACATCTGAAAGACAAAGCTGTCATCAGTCACAGCCAGCACGGCTTCATGAGACGAAAGCCCTTCTTATCAAACCTGATTTCCTTTTATGACAAGGTAACTCACCTGTTTGATCAAGGGAAGCCACTTGATATAATTTTTTTTCATTTCACTAAGGGTTTTGGTACTGTCTCTCACAGGATCCTTCTGGACAAAATGTCCAGCACACAGCTGGATAAACACATTGTGTGGTGAGTCAGCAACTGGCTCAGGGGTCAAGCACAGAGGGTCATAGTGAACCTGTCACTAGTGGGGTTCCACAGGGCTCTATCTTGGGCCCTGTGCTCTTCAACAGCTTCTTATATGGCTTGAATACAAGACTGAAAGGATACTCAGCAAGTTTGCAGATGACACAAAAGTGGTGTTGACTCTCTTGAAGGCAGGAGGCCCTGCAGAGAGACCTTGACAAATCAGAGGACTGGGCAATCACCAACCATGTGAAGTTTCACAAGGGAAAGTGCCGGATTCTGCACCTGGGATGGGACAACCACTGATGTTTTTACAGACTGGGGAATGAGTTGGTGGAAAGCAGTGCCATGGAAAGGGACCTGGAGATCCTGGTCGATGGCAAGTTGAATATGAGTCAGTAGTTCCCTGGCAGCCAGGAGGGCCAACTGTGTCTTGGAGGGCATCAGGCAAAGTATCACCAGCCTGTTGAGGAAGAGGATTGTCCTGCTTTGCTCTCCAGTGGTGTGGCCTCACCTTGAATATTGTGTGTAGTTTTGGGCACAAATGATGGAGGACCTTGAAGGGAAGCCGTATGAGGACTGTCTGAGGTCACTTGGTCTTCTTATTGCAGCCTACAACTTCCTTGTGAGCTGGTTTTGTCACTGAATAATCTGTTCTGCACATTATACTTACCACACACTTCATGTGTAGTGTGTATAGAGTACCTTTCAGTATAACTAAACTTGACACTGAGCACTACTTTATGGCAAAATACAAAATTGCTTGTGAGACAGCATTTTATTACCATTCCCCATTTCCTAATTAGATATTCATGCAGTATTCACAGACAGACCATGTAAACCTGATTTCTTCTCTGTGGTGACCAGTGACAGCACCCAAGGGAATGGCCTGAAGGTTTATCAGGGAGGTTTAGGCTGGATGTTGGAAAGAGATTCTTTACCCAGAAAGTGTTTGGTCACTGGAACAGGTTTTGCAGGGAAATGGTCACAGCACCAAGCCTGGCAGAGTTCAAGAAATTTTTGGAGGATACTCTCAGGCACATGATGTTACTTTTGGTCACCTGTGCAGAGCTAAGAGTTGAACTCAATGATCTTTGTGGGTTCCTTCCAACTTAGCACATTCTGTGAATTATATCAGTTCTGAGTTGTCTTTCCTAATTGAATTTTATTTGTTGAATTTTTTATTTAAAAAAAAAAAACAATGGGTTTGTTCTGATTTTTTCAGAACTCTGGTGAAAAATTCTGACAGAATTGCCAAAAGGTTTGATTTAGCAGCTGCAGGTAAAAAGATTTTGTTTTCTTGGAGGTTAGCTTTGGGAGAGAGGTAGGCATAAGTTCCACCTTGGTCATGGGAAAATATATTCCTCCGATGGCCCTATTAAGTGAGTGGCAAAGAGTTTTCTGGAAATAAGGGAAGATTTGAAACCTGCACCAGTCTTTCCCGCTTTAGGAGGCTATTGCATAGCTAGATACTTGATATATTAAATAGGTGTATTATAAGATTTTTATTGCAGGTGTTCCAGTTTGAAGGGAAAAAAATAACTTTAAGCTTAATCAGCTGAGGACTTGGAACTGAAGAGATACAACTTCTGGGTCAATGCTTTTACTGTTGGGAATTCACTTACTCTATGATGGGATCTCTCAACATGACCTGAGGCTGTTCTGTGAGCTACTGATGCCTACAGCTAACAGTTAGAAAGCTATTCCCAATGTTTCTCTGTGTTGTAACAAACCTTTCTTTCTCAAATGGAGATCTGGGAAACATAGAGGAAACATGATATTGTAGTATTCTATGAAAAGTTTTCAAGTTGCTGCAAAATGAGTAGCATTGAAAAGTCAGTAATGACTTTTTCATTCTCTCCAGCCTTTGTGAAAAAGGTACTCTGAACATAGCAGCTTCTAAAAGTTCCATCTCTCTTTATAAGAAATACCCACATTTTTATTCCATACACATCAAATTACAGAAAAAAACCCCCAAATCCGAATTTAAAAAAAAACAAAAATAAACCCCAAAGTTTGTGTTAGTAACTACACTTCAATAAGATTAGGTGACACCATCAATGAATCATAAACACAAAACAAAAACACTTATTTTGTGCTTTACCTCCAAAGTCCTATTTTTGTTTTTCCCTTCAGATTACCAAAATCTGATGAAAGTTCATTTCTCAGGATTGTCCGCCAGTCAAATTGGAGAGTCTTTACTTTACCTATTCCTTGTATATCTTAATATCCACCTGGTTTAATATAGATTAAAAGAGTCACTATTCTCTACATAGAGTTCCTAGCTGCAGCCAGATTACAATTGCTTAAATTCCTTGACTCAATACATGACTTTCACAAACAATAAACTAGACATCTTTCTTACCAGTTACTTTAGAAACATTCAAAACCAGAGAGAAATCCCCCATATTTGATCCAAACAAATAACTGGAACTTTTGAAATGTGTTGTATACTGGGAGTGGTAGCCACACAGGGTTTTTCAATTTATTATGAAAGAAAATAACCTATCATTCTGCATTTTTGTTACTGACTGAGGTGAACTACAGTAGTTCAGTGTCTGCATTTACAAGCAACTTGCCACTTTGCCTGCTAATTATTTTAATTATACTCCAGTGTTTTAAATATTTTAGATTGTTTCTAATTTAGACAGTAAGTACAATTTAATAATTAATGAAGCATTATAGGTTATAAAAGCAAGAGATATTGAACAAAAAAAACTCCACTGCCCAAGCAATAAGTTTCCTTAGTGGAGAGGACATTTTCAGGTTTCAATGTTAACGTCACCTCATCAATTTTGTTTTTCTTTCAAACATTTAGTATATTCAAACTAATATTAAGAAAATAATGGAAAAAGTTAGAAAGGATTACATTATAGGAGCCTAGAAGGTACATTGGAAATATGTAGGAAATTTCCAAGAAACCATACTTGTACACTTTGAAATTACACTAATTATGAAAACTTGATATTGAATTCAGATTAAAACATTTGTGTTCGGAGAGTGAATAAGAAACCATATGTTATAATTCAAAACGCCTCTTAGTCCCTTCTTTTGGGCTTGGAAAGTGGCTGTCAGTACTGCTGTCAAAAATGGCAGAACTATCTCCTGGAATTCAGAACTGCAATGTATGTGTGTATGGCATTAGAGTAGAAAAACTTTCTAAAAGATTAACAGTATGCCAGTGACACAATATCCATAACAATTTCAGATTATTTAATGATTGAAATGCTGGTTCTAGATTCAAAATTTAATCAATTTGAAATTAAAATACACTTTTTGACGAGAATCAAATCAAGGCCAGTCTACTGAATACTGACAATTATCCAGAAAATCTTCCCATTTCCTTGTATTAGCTCTCTGTTGAGAATTCTATTAAATGGTATGTAAAATGATCCCTTTCATCTTAAGTTCCTATTGATTCAAGACAGCACTACTGAGTGTCTTCCAGAAACCTTAGTTATGAAGATTTAAGTATGAAAATAATAGAAATTCTATTTTTAGTTAGATAACACAGATGACAAAGACGAATGTCTGACTGTGCTCTTAAAAATATATATTAATAAAGTAGCATTATGGATACTGTATTGGTAAGAATTAGCTTTGGGAGAAAAGAGGGTTCTGGTCCCTGAATACTGATACCTCAGAATGCAACACTAACTTAAGGCAGTCTAGTTAAACTGATATGAAAAACTGCAATTGTCCTACTTTTTTTACTTGCTGAATCAGTGTGGAAGGTAATTCTGATTTTTATTTGGCAAAACTAATATAATGACTACACTTGTGCAAAAGAATGAGCCTCATGTAAGTCTTTAATAATATGGTTGTACATGAGAATATAATTATGTCTATGACAGTGCAAAAAGCTTCAGTGACTATCTTAATCATTTTAATTACAGAAAAGTTTCCTTGAAGCTTGAAAGGAAAAAATGCATACCACTGACTAGGAAACATCCAACATATACAGAACAACAAAAACAGTCTGACACTGATTTCAATGGAACTTTTACAGTCTCAAAGATTAACACTTGCTGGCATACCAAGTATATTTGGCTTCATAACTTCAAAAGGAAATTCTTTATCTCTTGTCAAGTATCTTAGACATTTTGGAACCAATGGAGCAATGAAAGTTTAGCATAACCAGAAATCTGTCCTGAATTTCCAAGCAACAGGCCAGCATTCCAGAAGCTAGTGACTTCCATGGAAATCGAATATTAGAGAGATATTATTATGACCTTCTTTTCAATTCTGATTGGACTACATTAGGAGTACTGCATCCAGACATATGAAAAACATTGAAAAACTACAGAGTCCAAAGGTGGGTGTGGGGTGATGGGCTGATAAGCCTTGATGAATTGAGGGAAACCCCTCAGCCCCCCGGAGGGATGTTGATAAGTGATGGGTGTTACCAAAGAATGGGATGTTATTAAATTAGCATAGCCTTTCTTTGCCGTACTCTGTGGCACCCTGCAGGCTCAAGGAGTCCATCCCCCCTCAGGCATCTGTATCACCCCCAGAAAATTGACTATAGACACACAAAACCACCTGAAGAAAGAAAAAGGTATAAAAAGAAACAGAGTAAAAACAAAAACTAGGGAGAAAACTTCCACCTCTGAGAGGGCAACCCATGAGCTTCCCTGTCTCCCCCATTCCATCGACATTGCAGGGGTAAGCAACCAAATTCTTACTTTATTTTCCTATGCCTTACTAAGTATAATTTGTTGTAGCTCACTGGGTGTATACATGTTAATGGGAAGCGGCTATATTTTTCCTGTTGCTTTTCTTTTGGGTTACATGTGGTGTTGAACTGTTGTGTTTCTG
>JAOXXN010000461.1:186995-210543 GCA_026770055.1 Myrmophylax atrothorax | reverse complement strand
CCACCCAAGTGATCAAGAAACAGATGGTAGCAGTTAACTATTCTTTTGTTAACTAATGGCATGGGCAGTTAGTTGCACGGGAGAGAATTTACATAATTCCAAACTACAACACATGGAAAATAGGGAAAGAAACCTGATACTATTCCCCGGGTTTGTCTTCCTATAAATAAACTTGAAACACTGATAAAGGTAGTAAACAAGCAGTTGCATACAAAGATTATTTATATAGTTTTAAAATAATTATTAACCCTTAAATATCAGTTTTGAAGTCAGGACACGAATATTTAACAAAAACAGTAAAATAGAATCAGTCCCTCTCATGTTAGCAAAGTGTCCCTTTAATAGCCTTCTGTGTTTACTTGGCCTTTCCCCTATTTCTTTGTTCTTTGACTAAATAACAGTTTATTGATGCAGAAGTTTGTTGTGGCATCTTTTCACTTCTTTTAATTTATAGCAGCTACTCACTCTACAAACGTCATTTAAGACTCTAGGGCTTCTCATGTGATGGTTTTTTTACTGATACAGTCCATGAGAGTACCATGTAAACACATGCTGTGCTGCCTATATCCTATGATCTGTAAATATATATTGAGTGTAAAGTAATTATGCTAAAGGTAGTTACCATATTAAAATAAAAGGCCGAATTCATGTTTAATCATAAAAAACCAGGAGATTCTGAATTTATGTCCCCCCTAATATCTGTAATCATTGCCTGTATTACTAAAAGTTTATCTTTTTACCAGTTGAAAAATTACTAGTTTGGGTTTTACTGTCTCTATGTTGCAACTACTGGGTATGAAAATCATGGAAACTTTATAAGATCCACCCATAGACACAGTCACATACTAAACTAAATATGATAGCCTTCAATTTCCAGTGGCATCCTATCTTGAGTTGAACTGGCAAAATGCCAACTGACCAATACAGAGTCAGTCTCCCTCCCCCCACTCCACTGAAAAAAGGGAGAAAGAAAAAAACTCCAAGATTTAAACTTAAACTAATTATATATATTTATACAGAAAAGAGAAAATTAAAAGACTACAATATAATACACACCTACGTAACGTAAGGTGACCAGGGGGTAACAGCTCCTCAGAGAACACACCACATACAAGGTCGGGGTATTCAAAAAAGCCTTTATTCAACCTGAGCACTAACTTTTAATGGGTCAGTTCAGGGAGGGTCTTGGAGGGGTGGAACTTTAGGAGGGATTGGGTAAAACATCGGTCAGTAACTATTAACATCCAATTAGAAGGCATCTGAGGGAGGGTTCAAGAACTCAGTCATGATAGGCTCAGGGGCAGAGCAAGCTGGATGATGGGTAACCTGGATAGCCAATAGAGGCTCAGGGATGGAGGCTGGATGGGTGGAAGAGACGGACACCCTTCTGCCTGCATGATGTGGGAATGGGGATTTGGGGAGGGCTGCTGCGGCTTGGATCTGCCTGCAGGCTCCTGGTGGGGAAGGCACATGGGGTATACACAAGTTGTGCGCAGGGGGCAGGGGATACAAAATTTCACAGAATGATAAACTCCAACAATAAATCCTGCACGTGCAGCTGGTAAAGTGCTGAGGGCTGCATTTCAGCATTTCCCCACACCTACTCAACTTAGAAATAACAAAAAATAATTCCCCACTCCTCATTGAACACAAATCCCACCATTCTAGCTACAAATCACTCTAGAGAACTCAGTCTCCCAAGGGACAGACTCAAACAGAGAGAAAGACTAAGAACAAACATTTTACTTCCCTAAGATAACATGGTGGTAAGCCAGTGCTGGGCTTGGTCCTCCTGGGACAGCATAGTACATCTTTTTCAGATGAGATGCCATGAAGGAACTGAACTAAGCCCCTCAGAATAGGGTATGAAATGCCATTGGCCAGTAGAAGTCAGCTGTCAGCTAGCCTGACCCAGCTCAAACCAGCTGATAGTCCCAGGCCCACCCTGAAAACTAAAGCCTAACTTTAGGCCTAGCTTAAACCACAACACATCCTGAGGTAAACATAAATTTAGATTTCTATTATTGTATGAAGATTGGGAGTATGTAAGCACAAGGTTTGTTCTTTGGTTTTTCTTTTTTTTTTTTCAAAGTGGTTTTCTTTTATTCCACAATCAACAAAAACTGAATACAATAGATCAGGGTGAAAAAGAGGAAATACTTCAGATATCAGCTAAATTCTAATAAGTTCTGGTCCGTCACAGGTTTTTTATGTATTTTAGGACACCTGCTCCAGTGCTCCAACCATATTCACAATTTTTGAAGAGTATCAGGAAGCAGAAATGGTTCTGGTATAATATGTTTTTCCTTCAATGGTGTGATAATTCTGTGTTTCTCACTCCAGGACTCTGCTTTTCTGCAGAGCACAAAGTATTTCCTAATCATGAGTTTCTTCAAGAGGAAGTTCTACAGACCAAACAATATAAGCGTGGCTTGCAACAGATACTGTTAAAGAGCTTGTGTTCTGCATGTTTGTCTTTCTGGATTGATTCTATAGGCCTTAAAAAAATTAATTATCTTTATAGAAGAATTTTGGTAGTTTTTATTATAGTCCTTTTGTTGACACCACTAATGATGATAGGTGAATGCCACAACTTTAAAAAAAAAAACACACAAAAACCCCACAGACAAAATAACACAAAACCGAAACCCAAGCATAAATATCTGTTATTTTCTGTTTTATTTTAAAGATAGTTACACTAATTGGCATACCAGTCCACTGCAGTCTTATCTCACCTTGTTGAACTTGCACCTGACAATTGATAATACACTACTAGCAGGCACCTCTACTATGATATTAATTTTGCAGATTTGACAAGAGTTTTGTATATTGGCATAAAAACCCTACAATTTATTAATGTATTTAAATAAATAGCTGAACACAAAAGTGCAAGCCCAAAAAGCCAGAACACAAATGTGACAATTCCAGACACATCCAATCAGAACCTGATCTGAATTTAGATTTATTGGGTCAGAGAGATGATAAGGGAATCTGTAGCTCTTTCATGTCTGCACTACAGTGCAGTGTCAGGTGAGCTGTCTGCAGGTAACAGAGGTCCTCAGGTCTACCCAGTGGGAGTCACATTTGACAGACCCTTTTTAACTTGTTCGTTGTAATTCAGGGAGATATTGCTGTTTCCTGGGTGTGTCTTTTGGAATGCTTCAGAAACCAGAAAGTGGCCTCTCTGTAGTTAAAGTGAATTCTTTATATGATTTACTATCATCTGCTTCAGGATATCACCACAAAGCTGAGACTTGCCATTGCAATAAAGATGAATGCCACTCTTTAGTGCATGTTTCAAAATAAATGGGTTATATTAATTGATGTACAATTGCCCTCTCTCTCTGGTTACTTTTAATTTGTACATTCATAAAGCCATGGATTACTAATAACAGCTATCAATCATTTCCCTTGAAACAGTTTGACATTAAGTAGTAGAGATCACAGTGAGTTATAATGAAAACACTGCTTGCAGATAGCACACAAACACAGTTCCACTTCCCCCTCAAGGGTTTAATAAAGAATACTACCAGCTTACACACTAACTCATTTCCCCAAAATGTAGTGAAACAGCCTTTGAACACAGACAGGAGTGTCTATTGGTGTCTCTTCATGAATTCCTTTAAGCTATACGCTTCACTGCCTTCCATCAGTCCACTTCTGCCCATATGCTTGCTTGACATCCCATGTCACACATAGTGAAAGAAAATAATTCTAAAATCCAATATACATGTTATTTCAATTCTAAAAGAAAGCTCATTGATGTTTTTATGTTAATGCTTGCAATCTATTTCAAAGAAAGAAAATTGAATACGATGGCATTGCCAAAATCTTAATCCAGTGGGACAGGTTTCTGTGAGATCTTCAGTACCAAGATATAACAAGCTACAGGTATACAACTTTGGGTGATATCCCACTAAACTCTTTTGAATGACAGTCTCATAACAGCTGCATGAAAATTGTCACCAACAAAAACTGCACAGGATAAAGTGAGAAGCATTACAATAATTAATGAGCATCTGTCACAAGAGCATTATGAAACTGCAAACACCTGGAATAGCAAAAGTCTCATTCACACTGCATTTTGTAAGAGCTGAATTATGTTAAAATTGCTTGTTTCCTTTCTTTCACTGTTTTTCCCTTCCTTTAGTGAACACTTCCCTTTTGCAAAGATCACAGCTGTCATTATCTCTTCAAGTGCATAGATTCCATTAAAAAAACAAACCCCAAATAAAATGATACAACCCTGAGGTTATTATTCATAACCTGGACTTCTGAGGATGCAGACAGTTCATTTCTCCTTCTTGAGGCACATGTCTGGACCACTTTTATTTTCATAGCCATATTTTCTTTTGTAGGCTGAAAGAAAAGACAAACAGACAGGAAAAATTCTGCCTGTTCCCCCTAGACAGTACCTTTGGCTACCTAGCCTAGACTAAATGAGAAATGAGGATACCCTTCATTAACAAGAACACTGGAAAAGGAGCAGCAAAATAGGATCTCTCAGTTCCTTATCTCACTCACCCCCCAAAAGAAAAAATGTTCGTTAGCAATTATGTATTCTCAGTGATAATGCATCTAACAGGCTACAGCACAGTTTAAAACTAATAACAGCTGGAATATTTATAGGGTTAATCAGGTGAAAGCAGTCTGCCACCCAGAACTTCACTAAATGTCATCTTTGCCATTAAAAACAAATCCTAACTTGACTGGAGGGAGTGAGGGGAAGTCTCCAGCACAGGCAGAAGCACCAGCCTACTTGGTGTGTTGACTTTCTGTGTGTGAGATATATAGACAGCATTTCTAATGAATCTGCTCGGAGCAGCTGGAATATTATGATTTATAGCAGCTTCCCACTCTCTATCATAACATTTTATTAGATGGATGGGAAGCCAGTAGTAATAAGGTTAGGAATGAGGAAACATCCATCAAGCTTGGCTACATCTTCTGAGGAGAGACAACACACTATCTTGTATGTCACAGACAGTGATCTAGGTCACGATGGTATAAAATGTGTGATTAAAACCAAGCACTTGACACTAGATAATAGGCATCTAGTTAAAAAATAGCTCTAGTGTTCCTGGCTTTTAATTAAACCCAACTCATAAATATGTACTGTGGTAAATATACTGCAGAATTGGTCTTGTTTATATTCCACCACATAACAATTACCTCCAGAATGAATAGTTTATTTCACTACATGATGTTATTAGGCAAGAGAGAGTCAAAGAGACCGTTGAAAATTCAAGTGTTAAGCCAGTGATATTAGGCAGGCATACAATGATCCCTTACACTTCAATTGCTTGCTGTCCTTCTCACACTTGCTACTGCAGTTATCAATCTAAAATTAAGTATCCTTCATAATTTTTAGCATTCTTTCAAGGCACCTTTGATTGCCTCAGTAATAACAGAGAGAGGAGGGCTCTTAAATATGGAATGGTAGTGCACTGTACATCTGTATATTTAACAGGTTTATTCTTTTCTGTGTGGCTCATTTACAGAAGTTTTATTCATATGGCTTTGAATAATGTAAAGCTAACAAATTTGTATACAGAAGTCACAGTCAGTATGTAGGCACATGTCCAGTAAGATGTCTAAGAGTGTGCCCTACTTCAGCGTATGAGTCATCACACGCAGGTTAGCAGTCATTACCAATTGATTGCTAACTCAATCATTGATCAATAAAGGAGTAATCGCGCTCCCTTATGGCTTCAAGAGACAACATCCTCATGCTGAAAATAAAGGCATTGGGGTTAAATTCTGTGTTTCAAGGAATTCTTGCATCAGTGAAGGCAATGGGAGGTTTTCAGTACCACAGATGACAGTGCAGGAGAGTATGAAGTCAACTGCAGTATAGCTGCTCAGGGTTTCATCCAGCGGGATGCATGGTAGATGAAGACCCTCTGTTCTCTTTATGTCCAGGTGGAGGTTAAGGATCTAAGTGTATTCATTTCTCCTAAAACTGGAAAATAGTGAAAGGTAAGCATTTCTTTCTTTAGGGAGATTATTCTGATCTACTAAATGAGGTACATCAGTATCAGCTTAATTACGAGCAGGAAACAATCATTAGTCTGATGAATATGCTACAATGGGTATGTACTTTGACTAAAGATCTTTATTATTTTCCATATTAAGTCAAATTATATTTGTCATATCACAACAGAATTATCAAAAAAATCTACAGATTTTGAAACAAAGGGGCATGCATAGAAGGGTGGAAAACTCACATGAAATATAATGTCTGGGTTTTTTCCCTAGCTTTTCAGAAAAACAACAAATATTCCATTCTTAAAACTTCACAGACAGAAAAAGTGACATTTTATAGTAGTGACACATCTTGGGAAGAATTATGTGTTTTCTAGTGGGGTTGACTCATTTAAGAGAGAACTTTGAAACATTTTCTGGTGGTCTACAGGGAGGTGAATATTTGTGTGATGCTACTTCTGTTTTCACCTGCTCCATCAAAAGATCCCTATAAATATGCAAGATATGTTTCAAATGTAACTTTTGCATATAAACAATGCTGATACTTTTGATGGAATTTTTTATAGGCAGAGGGAGAGGAAGTGGCATTTCTTATTTTCAGAGTAAAGACTGCTGGATTCATAATAGGAGAATTTTTCAAAAATGAACCTGTTAAGTTGCTTCAGAATGTTAAGGATGATGTTTATAGAAGTTATTGCATCAATAAAAATCACTATTTTTTCCTATGATCACAGAATCACAGAATGGGGAAGACTGGAAGGGACAACAAGGGACTTCTGGTCCAACATCCCTGCTCCACCAGGATCAGCCCAGAGCACATGGCACAGGATTTCATTCAGTCAGTTTCTAAATAACCCCACTGAGGGAGAGTCTGCAACCTCTCTGGGCAATACTTTCCAGTGCTTGGTTACCTGCACACTAAACAAATTCTTCCTCATGTTCAGCTGGAACTTCCTGTGCATCAGTTTCTGTCCATTGCCTCTTGTATTATTGCTCAGCACCAACAAGCAGAGCCTGGCTCCATCCTCTTGACAGCGTCCCTTCAGATACTTATAGACACTGATAAAGTAAAAAATGTGTGTCGATATTTTGAGCTCCAAGGGTCCAACGTGAGAGTCAGAGACGTTGCCTTCACAGAAGTATCGTCAATGCTCTGATTTATTGTTTATAAGACACACAGTTAAATCTCATACTTTTAAAAGCACGTGAATAATACAAGCACATTATTGGCTAATAGTTGGTGTCTATGCCTTACAACATGATTTGATTGGTCTCTGCTTGCTGCTGCTTACTTCAAGTCTGTTTTCTTTTGAAGCTATTTCAAGGCCACAGGCTTTGCTATGTTCTACATAGACTGGGTTGGGCATACAAGCTTCTAAGTTCATATTTCCCCCAACACACTTCCCAACACACTGATGTGGTCCCTTCTCTCCCAGTCATCACTGCTTAAGGTAGAACAGGCCCAGCTCCCTTGATCTTTCCTCATAAGACACATACTTCAGCCCCTTAATTATCTCTGTCACTCTCCTCTGAACCCACCTCAGGAGTTCCATGTCTCTCTTGTACTGAGGAGCCCAGAACAGGACACAGCACTCCAGATGTGGCCTCACCAGGCCTGAGTAGAGCAACTGGATCATCTCCCTCCACCTGCTGGCAATGGTCTTCCTAATGCACCCCAGGATACCACTGGCCTTCTTGGCTGCCAGGACACACTGCTGGCTCCTGGATGGCTTGTTGTCCACCATGAGCCCCAGGTCCTTCCCTGCAGAGCTTTCTTCAAGCAGATCAGTCCCCAGCCTGTATTGGTGTCTAGTTTTTTTTCCTTCCCCAGGTGCAGGACTTTGCATTTGCCTTTGCTGAATTTCAGGCAGTTCCTCCCTGCCCATCTGTCCAACCTGTTGAGATCCTTCTGAAGGGCTGCACGGCACTCTGGGGGTTATGTTTGATAAGAGGAGTACATGATGAGTTTCCTTCTGAGCAACAATCCTAAAAAGGACACTGAAATTCACTGACCTATGTCCCTACATTATGAGTGTTCTGCCCATGCATGCTCGTAATATAGTTCTTTTCAATATCATGCATTGAAGTGATTTGTCTCTTCTTTCATGCCATCATATTTTAGAAGTTAAAATATTTTCAGTAATTTCAGCAAATTACTGAATTTTAATGGATGCAAATGTTAGCATCAACAATCAAGCTCGCTCTGTCAGATGTTGTTCTGTAATGCATCTTTATGTTATACTTAGCAGCTTCCCATTTTCAATGAATTTTAATAACAGAATTAATTTGCCTCAACAAAAAAAGCTAAACCTGAATGTTAATAAAAGGTGGGTTATCATCATCATCATCATCTTCCTCCTTCTCCTCATCACCATCATCATCCTTCTCCTCCTCCTCATCATCATGGCTAGGCTTCATGAACGAATATTTGGGAAGGGCTTTACCCACATGGGTGTGTCCTTCGAGCCTGTGCAGTGGATTTTTTAGGTGAGGTACAGTGTGTGTGAAATTGGCCCCACCCTTTAACTCCTAAGGTTCATCTGCCAGGACCAAGCAAGCTTTTATGGTGACAGTGAAGTCCTTAGAACTAGAACCTACAGCACCTAGTATTCCCAGCAGGTCTCCCATCCACGTACCAACTGGGACTGACCTTGCTGAGCTTCCAAGATCTAATGGGATTGGGTGTTAGGGAGGCATTTAACTGCCTAAAATGTGGATTATAGTGGGTTATAGTGCCACCTAAATACATAACTAGGACTTTCACACAAAATCAAAATTGTTTCTTGGATGAAACAAACACTGCACAAATAGACCACGGTCTGTCTACTTGCAGTAAGCATAATCCTTGCAGAAACAGATTTATTATGCTGGATTTTATTATGCATTCATTTTTCACAGAAATAAATTACATGCTCCTTTTCCTGTTTTAATATTGCAGGCAACCATGACTGCTGTTGTACATTCCCTTGGAAACACATTTTATACAGTGCCAATTAAGCAGAAGGTGGGAATGTTGATGAGAGAATTTAAATATCTCAGCTAAAGGTCAGTATGGCTATCAACCCGCCAGAAATTATTTAGTAAGGGATTGTATAGTCAGCACTGGGTTCGAGCCCAGCTTCTGCTAAGGGAACTGAGTATACAGTCTTCTGAATGAGAGCAAGTGTTATCAAAGGAACCATCTTAGTATTTAGGAGGCAGCTTAAAATAGTGACCTCATCTGACCAAGCTAGCTTTTGTAATTTTTTGTTCTTTTTTTTTTCCCGAGTAGTGTTACTTTTTCAACATAGAACTAGTACAATTTCTATATTGACACCTAGACATTAACTCTGCATGTAGACTTAGTACAGCTTCTCTTCTCCTTCCCCTTTTTACAGATGGCAAGGAATTCTAACCCTGATCAAAAACTACATCATGTCAGGTAACTTGGATGTTTTCTAGCTTCTAAGAAAAAAAAACTTATATTCCTTTCAAGGTCATTCAGAAAATAGCAGTCAATGTAATTTTTCCCTGTTTATTTAATGCTTCTTAGTGTTCAAGTGAGATTTGCACTTAGCTTTCTTCACATATTGCCATGAAAGAATTATTGAGACTTTGCTGGTTCTTCAGGGAACGTGTAAGTAGATATTAACTTGTTCTCTTTTATTCCAGCAGAAATGCTCACACCGTGTTCTCTTTAAACTTGGTGACCACAGACAAAAACAAGCAATACCAAGGATTTATTGCAAACAAATTTCAGTATAAAAGGTCTCACCAACACTGTGCACAACAGCAGCAAAAAAATGCCTGTACCTCTGGAGGATGAGACACAACCTGGCCTATCTACCCCTTCACCACTCTTACTTTTTCCTTGCTTCTGCATCTTCCTGGACTCCACACATTTAGAGAGTCCTTGCTCATCAGACAGATTCCCTTGCCATACAGGACTTGCAAAATTAATTGCAATCTAATCTCTCAAAATCATTCTCAAATTCTTCATAGTCTGCAAGGAGAGTCATTTGTCCCCACATGCCAAAGGGACATAGATGACTAGATTTCATTCTTTGATTTCTGTTCTGAAAGTCACCATCCCACAATAATATATTTTAATCCACATGAATTCATGTAGTTTTTTGAAGGAAAAAACCCATATTTTCTACCTAATTTTACTATTAACTGGGCTGAAATAAAATGTTCAATTTTCCCCACAAATCAGGAAAAAGGAATCATTTCATATTTGCTTATTTCCTTGTATCTGTTTGGTGTCAATAAGATTTCTTCTTATTTTATCATTGCTAACAGAAGAACCTCATTTTTTCTCAGCTACAGCTGACACTTTGAGGGCAGGTCTGTCATATCACGTGCCTCAACAGAAGTTGCAGGTGATGTTGTTTCATTAGACCACATATCTCCCCAGCAGACCACAAATTCTGCTTTATTAGAAGATTTCCAAGCAGCTCTCATGATTATCCTTTTATTATCTATTTCAGACAATGTGGCATCTATCCTAGCTTTATGGAAATCAATTATTTAGAAAGGGAGATAACTCCTGCCAAGGTCAAGTATGACTAAGACCTAACTCTTATCCAAGAAAATAACTAATGGCTGCCTGTCTCCCCTCACATAGTCTTCACTAATCCATTCAAGCTTTGAAGCACAAAGCAATGAGGCAGCAAAGAAAATGAAATTTTCTAGTTATTCATGTCTGGAAAATTGGTGCCTCTGGAATAACCATTAGTGTGTCACAGGTATAAAAAACCATTTGAAACCCTCAATCTGTACTTGATCTGATCATAACAATACCGTCAACCAAGCTCATTCATAAGTAGAAGGTATTTTGATTTTCTAGATTTTCAGAAAGCAAGTTTTTCTTAGATCACTAAGAAAGAGCTAGCTGACAGCTTTTCTACCATGCAGACTACAACAAATGCTTCTGGAGATCTCCTGTGGGTATCCTAACACAGTGCAATGTTGTAAACTTTGAGATTCCTAAAAACTAGATTAAACATCCTTAACGTTTTCCTCCCTCCAAAAAGCTGCTATCTTGATGTTGCCCTAATATCAATGTGAGGAGGAATCTCTATTTGTGGAGATGAGAGTATTAAATGAAAAATAGCTGAGATGACATACATTTCTATCTTCAAGCCCTAACACCTAAAGGACAATATCTGTATCACATCACCAACACCAAATAATAATGTAATTTTTGTTTTCATTATAATCTTTTGGCAAGAGATGAGATGTGCAAGACAAGGTACCATCTTTCTTGCAAGAAAACCAGGCTTTCTATGTGTCAGTTATCTAAGAAGAGTCCCCACAGTGCCATTCTGTTTACTTTCTTTGCATAGAAAAGCTGAACAGTGAGCACATTGGTGCATAATCTCTTCAACTATTGAGATATTGAATTCTGATCTTTAATAAACCAATACTGATTCACTTCACTGCTTCTGTTTGCTTAGTTAAGCTCCATTGCTGTAGGAAAAGACAGACATAATTTAATCAGATTGCTTTTTTCATTTAATTTTTATTAGAGCAGCAAGCAGGCATTGAGCTCAGTGAATTCACACAATTCTCACCAGTAGAATATACTCCTCCCTCCTTCAGACTGAAAGTTTTAAACAACAGCAAAAAATCTCAGTAAAGTACAAGAGCTTATGCAGGGTTGACAAGAGGTCCATTCAATGGTACAAGACCTTCTCTTTCAGTCTTGCATTAAAAGTATGCTTTGTGGAATAAAGAACAGAGTAGTTAAAGAGAGTGTTGAATTGCTCTCATTTCAGTGGGGTTGTGATAGACATGTCATTCTGTTTTCTCCTAGAAAAATCCCACCACCTTAGGACTCCAGGGTATCTATCCAGCTGTCTAATTCTATTTGGCATCCAGCACAACCTGCTGTTTTTAGCATTCTCCCCCAGTCTAGATAATTATAGTAGTGTTGAGCTGTTACAACTGGAGACACATGGATTTTCTTTCTTTTCATGTTTTGCAGTTCACAGCAGCTTCAGCCAAGTCTTGCTCATTCATTTTAGGGTCAAACTTTCAAAAAGGCCCTTGCATTTATTTCTCTGTGTAGAACTGTTGTGGTTTGTAGTAACTCTGCTCCACTGAAGCCACCAAGAGTTTTATTACCTATTTCTCATATCTCAAGTACTGAATGACAAGTAAACAAGATAAAGAAAATTAATAAAAATGCATAGCAGCAAAATATTTGTAGTCATAATTTTTAAACTTAGGGATAAAATAAAAATAAAGCTAATTTCCCATTACTTAGAAATTTTGAGCACCTAGAGGCTCAAAAAATCCTTAACATTACTTTGAAGAGTTTTTTGAGACGTTTTAATTTTGAGTTTCTAATAAAAATATTTGATGTTTCCTGAAGCATGGAAATACCTTTCACTCTTTTTAAGTTACTACATAATTTAACCACACAATATTTTGTCTCTTTTTTATTAATAATGTTATTAATTCCTTAATATTATAGATCCATTATTAACACCAAGATTTCAGCAATTCAACACATTAGATATTATGTCTGACAATTGTCCTATGTACTTTTACTATAAATCATCTTGAAGGTTCTTATGAAATAGCAGCAGTGTTCTGCTAAAACGCTGGAGTTTATAATTAAATTTCACAGGAAACCAAGAAAAATAAAATTAGATTTTCAAAAGTAACTTCTGTGGAAGGTAATACAGTGAAGAGAAATACTCAGCTCACACTATAATGTATATTTAAACAAAAACTCCCAAAACACAACTTAAAGTAGACCCTAAATTAATTGGGTTTGCTCCTATTTTTTTTTTACTTGCCACAAAACTATATACAAAATAGAAAATAGTTATATTGGAACATTTGTACCAGCTTTTTCCTTCCATGAACTATGCCTGTCATGAAACTAAAATGTCATCTGTCATAGCAAAAAACCTGTCATTCCCTTCTGGCAAGTGGCTCAGTCTTCGGTCTGCTTGTTTGCCCCCCTAATGAGATTGCAGAATATTGCTACAATGATAGGCCACTTGTATTCAAAATCTTGCCTATAAGCATCCTCCTCCAATTTACACTCAAAAAATTCACTTCTGCCTCGTTTGACAAGTCACATTTCTAATGATAAATACTCTAAATGAATGTTTTCTGGATGCTGTTCTGAATAATGTAATGTGAAGTCTATTGGCACTCTATGTGCTTACAGACAGACTTTCAGACATACATATTTGCCTAAATGTATAACATTCAAGGGGAGTAGAACATGATGTGTTAAGTATTTGCAAGAAGGCCCAGAGTATAGAAATTCAAATAAAGTGCTCACAACAATTTGAAAACCAATCAGTAGGCCCACTAAATCTTTTTAAGCATGCATGTACATATCCCTGTAAATGGATTGACCCTTGGGGTCAAATTGGATGTTACAGCAAATAAATTGTATCTCTGTTTCTTATGACTATGTTGAAGTAATTGTAATAAAACTGTATATAAGTTTTTGTGGTTTGGAGGTTTTTTATCATTATTTTTAAACACAGATCAAAAATGAACTATTAAACTCAGTCTCTTTTAATCATAGGAAACCCTGTTACACATTTAAATTCTCAGTCTTTAATCTGCCATTTCCTATTCAGCATCCATGTGCAGTCCCTCAATCTGCAATTCTGAGCCATAATCCAATACAAGTACAGTATTAAGTTTCATGGTAAACCTGCCAGAGGAGGGCAAAAAGGATTAGACTTCTGCAGCTTAACAAAGATTCAGTGAATGTGTCACTTTAAAGCATGCCAGGTTTTGACACAAATAGTTACTTGCAATCTAAATGTATTGCTTATCTAAGTATTAATTACCTACTGAGGGAAAAAAAAAACCCAAACATTATCCCACAGGAGTAACCTGAATTTTACAATATGGTCATTTGTAAGTAAATTTGCAAGCTGTGCACAGGGAGTTAAGGATAAACCCCATTAGTGAATAAATGGATTTGCACATTTTATAATTGCATGCAGCTTGGAAAATGTACCTTTTCATGTCTTAGCCTAAGGATCCAATGGCTGCTTTAGAGATGCTGCCTGCTACTATCTGGAAAATATGCTAAACATCTCCATTGCCTCTAAAACATGGTCCAATGTACAAAGTGCCTAAACTGAGAAAATGCCAATTCTTTTTTTAGCTAAAGAGCATATGAAAGATAACACTGGGGCACAAAATAATATTAAACAAAGATGAAGCTAAGGGTACCTTAAAACCTTAGCAGAAAACAAGCTTCTAGAGACAAAAGAAAAAAAATCCCCATTTTCCAATTTCCTTATTCTTGGAAGACTGTTTTCGTCACCATTTTTCCCCTCTTTACATTTCCTTCTGGTTTTGTACTTGCAATTTAAAGGCGATTACCTATTTCATTGTCCCAGTATCATTTCCCAGTCTTCTCCATAAACATGCGTTTTAATGCCCTATAGCTTCTGTTTGCAGTGTCAGGACTGTGTCTAAAATCTCGCTGAGGAATGACTTTATTGATTTTTCTGCTTTGTTGAGCAAGTCCACCTTCTACCTCAGTTATATATCATCCACTCACTGGATGCATTGTAATGGCGTTTTACATCAGTGTTCCTGTTTCCAGATTAATAGAATTCCTTTAATTTTCTTCTCTAATGTCATTACTAGTTCCCTCTTTAATCCTCAGCCTCTCTTTAGCACTGTTGTCTAAACCCCAGTCCTTTCTCCCTCTAGTCTCTCTTCTGTCTCAAGCTTCTACCATCTACCACTCTTCAGCAGTGTTTTTTTGTTTAGCTTCACTTTTTTATTCTCTCACACTCCTTCAATCCTCTGCAACCTAGTTTTTAGTTCTCCTCACAAGTGAGACATCTCTCACTAATGACACTTTACAAGCTACAGTAAATAATTTAGGGACAAAGTTAATAATGCACAGGAAAGTAGGAAAGGAATTGAGAGATACAGGAAAAAACAAGATTGAGAGATACAAAATACAGTTTTCCTCACTACCTCTTTTCCAGAGACAAATGCTTTTTATTCCAAGACTGATATATAAAGGGAAGTAAGATGAAACCTGATGCTCAATAAACGGAGGACTGAAAAGTGGGAAGAGGTTCATGATTCAGGATAAAGTTACAAAGGAAAATTCTAAACAAAGCCAAGTGGGCTTTTCTTTACTAGAGCTTGAACATAATAAAGCATGGCTAGCAGTCTCAAGAAGGGTTCATGGATTCATAGTACTTAGAACAAGATGGGCAGCCAGAGATTATTATGCACTTTGAAGGCTTCCTATTTTTTAAAGTCACCACACACACCTCAACTGACAGCAAAAGCACTTTGTTATTTCATCAATACAAATTGAAGCAGCTTGATTTAAAATGCAATGTTTCCAGTAGTAACCCAAGTATTCAAAAGTTGTATGATTTTGAAAGTTGTATGATTTTGCATGGATTCTTCTGACAGGGGTAATGAAATACAAAAGTTTTCCACAGCACAGGGACCAAAAAAAGCAGTACTGGCCAAGTACTTTCCAGAACATTTGATCAAAGCCAATATTTTCTCTTTAAATCCTTTCTTTTCTTGGAGGAAAATAAAGATTTCCATGAGACAAAAAGTGAAACTTTTCACTCCTGTAAAAGTGGCATTTCTAAGAACCTCCCACAAAAACTGCTGAACCAAGTTGCCTATTCCTGAAAAGATGAAAGGCAAAAAGATTTAGTGAATTGATTCAGTCTTTCACCATCAACAAGGCTGGACAACTCCTGTCAATGTCCATCTCCCTACTGATTAAAGTTTTCCAGGTGGCCAGCCAGAAAATCAAGGAGGTTGTTTCTCTCAGAATAATAATTTTCCATAAAATCACTTTTCACTAAAAATATAGCAGTTCTGACTTTCTGGCTAAGTGTTGGTATTAATTTCCTCCACCCCTCTTTCAAAAAAAACCAAAAAAAAACCCCAAGAAAACAGAAAAAAGGAAAAATGTACTCTTTTCATGTTTCAGCCCAATAGAGATAGCAGAAGGCTTTTTTCCCCATTATACCAATTTGGTTAAAAAAATGCAGGATGCGTTTTGTTTAAATTACATCCAAATAAAATAAGAACAAGAACCGTTTTCAACTGCTCCAAATGAAAGCTGGTAAAAGTGTCTATCTTTCTTGTTAGCTACAAATAAAACACATGCAGCAATGGCATGATTTGCCATAATTCCAGAATTAGGTGTATTTGGTTCAATAGGCCTTTTCCCTTTCTCCCTCAAAGTACTGACTATACTGTTTCACACATGAACTCATAACATGTAACGTGAAACTACCTAGTCATAGCATCATAGAATATGGTGAGTTGGAAGGGTCACATCACCATCGTCAAGTCCAGCTCCTGGCCCTGCACAGGACTCCCCAAGAATAACACCCTGTGCCTGAGAACATTGTCCAAAAGTTTCTTGAAATCAGATAGGTTTGGTGCTGTGACCGCTTCCCTGGGGAGGTTGTTCCAATGCCCAATCACCTTCTGGGTGAAAGACTTTTTCCTGATGTCTAACCTAAATCTCCCCTGGTTCAGCTTCATGCCATTTCCTTGAATCTTGTCACTGAGTGATCAGTCCCTGACCCTCTACTTCCCCTCGAGCAGATGTTGAGGACTTCAGTGAGGTCCTCCTTCCGTCTCCTCTTCTCCAGGTTGAACAACCCAAGAGACCTCAGCCACTCCTCATAAGTTTTCCTTCCAGACCCTTCACCATCTTTGTGGCCTTCTTTGGACACTCTCTTGATGGGCCAGCTGGCCAGCTTAGAAGAGAAGCTTTGTGTCAGATTCCTCAATGCACTTACCAAGTTGCATAAACAGCAAACATTTTAAAGAATTTTGTGAAGTGGATGGAATGGTATAGAAGTGGTTGCTGGTTGCTAGTATTTACAAAAGTTTGAATGTTGTGTTTCCTGCAGGAGTGTCTTGTAAACAGGCAGTGTGCAGGAACACTAGAAGATGATGTTTAATTCTGAAGTTTTTAACCAATTTCAGTTTCATGCATTATACGGAAATTTTTAATATAAAATTGTTGGTATTAAATATATTAAAAATAAATTATATACAAAATCCAAATTAAATAAAAGCCCAAGTAATATATCTTTTTACATTTAGAAACTTTTATTTCACTTTAAATCCAGTTCACTTCAGTTAAGGATTGAATTGGCATTTCTTAAACCAAATCCAGTTTATATTAGTTTGAGAACACCTATACAGACTCACATGGCGTCAAGTTAGGAAACAGGTATTGATGAAAATAAGAACACAAGAAAAACACTAGTGTACCTTTAGCACAAATTAGCTAATGGGAGCCAAGAACATTCTTCTTCTGTGGAGAAGCTATGTTCTGAACTGCATTAAACTCATGAAACTTACTCTTAGGAAATGCACAAAATGACAAGGACCCTGAAATCCTTCATCTATAACTTTCCTCTTTTAAGAATTGGAATACCCACTTTCTTTATTCTTCTGCTACTTCTTGCTCTTGGAAGAGGGAACAGCCCAGGTCACACACAGTGTTTTTCTCACTGTTGTCTTCTTATAGTGCTATTTGATATTTACCCACATTGTGGGCAGCCTGTTTCCCATAACTTGTATTTGTAAGTGAAAGGACCCTCTACTGACTAAAAAGCTTTGAGAAGCCCTGTCCTCCCTATCAACAGAACTGGGAGCCAAACTCACTGAGCCTGTCTGGAGGTGATCTGCAAGTCCTTGTCTTGTCATTAAAGAAATCACAGACATGTTTTTACTATGATCATAGGCTCTCAAATCTGTAGCCACTGATCTGGGAGGCCAAATGGCAGTACTGTAGATAGTCTTATTTTTCTGTTTATCTGAAAATTTAACATTTTACTCTGGCAGCAAAGCTTCTTGTCACTTGTGGTGTAGTTTTGTTGAAGCTTGAGCAGAAAGTCTTTTTCCCCCAAATCTTCTCTGAGTGAGCATATACCTTCAGCCCAAGACAAGTAACCAGGCTGTCCAACTGAAATTACTGAAATTAGCTAAACCATGTCATCCAGCAGTACAGACTGCATAACTCAGTTTATTCCTGTCCTACTTCATGAGCCAGGACCAGTTTATCACTGTGTGGGTGTGACCAAAGCTATGTATTCTACACCTTCTATGCATTTTCCAAGAAGTGTTAACAATGGGCCATTTGCAGCAACTGCCCAGGGCATACCCAAATCCTCAGGCTCTGAGCTGGGTGTTAAAGTCGCCTGTGAGATAAGAGCTGTGATAACTCCCTCCAGGAAGTCATTAGTACCTTCACACCCAGCCTGAGGGGATGTGTCTGCTAATGGGCCAGCAACAATTCCAAAATACCCCATGACTCACAGAGTCAGATCACCCGTTTTGGAGCTCCCTGTCCTGGGAGAGGTACAGGGCATTCCCACCTGGACCTGAGCATAATAATCTTGGGGTTTGAAGACCTCAGGGAACCTCTCGTCAGATCCAGAGGAGGATCAGAACCTCGACAGGAGGAGATCACCGTTCTCGACCAGACTGCAACCAGCATCTACACCAACAGGTTTTTTCACTTCCTTTTGCTTTGGACTTGGGGGAACCACGTGGGGCTCAGCACAGGGACCAACAAACACCATTGTGTTTGTGCCCCAGGGTGATAGGTTATATTTCTGGGTTTCATGGGTTAAAACCAATTTATCTTTCTGTCATTGCATTTATTGTAATATTTTTAATAAATTGTAACTCTGACTTATAATCACTTTAGTGTTGGGTTTGTTTCTCCTGCTAGTTTACATTTAAACCATCACAATTCACTCATGTTAAACCTTATCACAAATAATGAAATATGGAATAATAATGAATTTTAACCTGGGTTACTAATTAATTTAATTTTTCTTCACTCCTCTACCAACCTGATTTAAGTTAGGTGCAATGTATTTTTTCCTCTTACTTTTGGTGAAGGCTGTCAGCAGTTATGATACCACAGTACCTGGGAGCTTCTAGGTCAACATGAAGCATCTCTGCCTCCCACAACTCGACTTCATGCTGCACTACATTAACAGGATGTACGCAGCTCCCTTACTATCTCTACAAAACCGATAAAGGAATTGTAAAAAACAATTAATTTCAATCCCCTGAGAAGTATTTTATTGTAATCTGTTTCCAGGTGAGGTTCTCAGCTATCACCGAAGAAAAAATCTTACCTAGCTTTGATTTTTTTCCCAGACCATTTTCTTAATGTATATTACTGTACTTAGTGAATTCTTTTGTAATGTGATGTTTTCTGGAAGAGTTTTTAAAAGCAGTTATAAAAAAGTTTTGATTATTCAAAAAGTTTCCATGTATACAGTTTTTAAATACTCTTCATTTCAGGAAATTGGTTAAGAGAAATATAAATAATAAATAAGATTTTATCACGATTGTAAACATTTTCTGCTTCCACTGTCATTTCATGAGATGTTTGAAAGTTGCTTCTTTGCTTGTGTGTGCATCACTTTCTAAGACAGTGACTGAGCTGGTATTCTGAGGCCTGGTTTCTCTGACACATTTCCACTTTTGAGCTGAGAGGTTTATCCTTCTGGCACTACATAATTAGCATATCCTTGTTTTGTGGTGACTCTGGCTAGTGCCTCCTAGTGTCTCAGAGTGCTTCATGGAAACCAAGTGTGAATTTTGAAATGGCTGCATTTGTCTTAACTTCCAGAGAAAAGCACGTGTTAGAGAGAAAGCATTTCTGAAATGTACTTGAGCTCCCCCAAAGTGCAACAACTGAGTTAAATCTTGCCTGCAACCACACTAACCTTCAGTGAAGCATCTTTCTTGTGAAAATATTTGGAAGACCCATGTTGAATGATACATATTCTGTTAGAAGTATAAACTTGCCACCACATCACTTAAGTAGAAGTAACATAAATTCTCATAAGAGAAAGCACTATTTTATTCTAAACTTCCTCCATCTGCCAGGACAACCCAAGTCCTTGGTTACTGTGTGAACCTGTACAGAACAACCAATATAACTTCCCTTGGAGCCAAATATTTTGTTCAAAACTACCCTAGTGCTTTCCTAGAGCTGCCAGTGTGCACTAAAACGAGCTGCCATGGGATATTGGTTTTTTTGTACAGAGAATTGATGAGCAGAACTAAAGTGTGACAAACATCAGAAGGGACCTTTGTGGTATTAGTAACAAGAGAGACAAAGGTCACAGTGCTCTAGAGCTAATGCTTTACTTGAACATGAGCTATGTTTCCTTACACCATTGCCCCAGGCTGTGGACTTGAACACATTAATGAGAGAAAAAACACACACACAAAAGTCAAAGACCCATGGCCTGGAGGAGAACACAAATGCCGCTCATGCTGCAGTCACTGTGTTTCTAAGGGCAAATCTCCAGAAAACAGAAAGTTTGTTGCTTTCTTGTCCATGTGCCTGGTGACCAGGAGCAATGGGAAAATTTGATGTAGGCCCTAACATAGGTATGCTGCCTCCCTTCTGGAATAATCACCGAATAACATGTAGACAAAAATCCATGTATAAAGAACAGACGCTTCTACAACCTCACTAGTTTCCATATTAATACATCTAGCACTCAGGATTTTTCATTTTTATTTTCTAAGGTTTTGGTGTGAATTCATTAATTAACCCAGTTAATTTGCTAATGAATATTTTAATACTGTTCATCTACTGCATATGCAAATTGAATATACGGAGCATCACCTGGAGAACTACTTCAACCTTTGATTGATTTGTGATGCAAGTTTTCTTTTGTCACTCTTTTTCCTCCTTTAGATCAGCCAGGTGGCATTTCAGTAATAAAAGTGTCCTCAGTGCATGTCACCATGGAGATGATTTCACATGGGTAGTAAAGGTTTAGTATTTTTAAAACACAAACAAAATGAATTTTCGAAAGCTTCAAATTACCTTTGGATTCAGAAAGCCCTTTACAATCCATGGACAGTTCTATTTAAGAGAAGATGCTTTTAAGTTATGTATACTTCTCATTTGTCTGTTCAGAGATTTCCCTGTCTCTTCTGCAACATAGTTTGTATAATTTAAGGTGACTCACTGTACAGGCAAGTTCACCTTCCATTAAAATGTTTTCTTTAGTAAGCACTCTCCTGGAAGTGCAGCAGTGTAAATGTGAGTGGCTACGAATATGAACATTTATTAAATAGTGCTGATGAATTTTTCAATACCAAAGGGAGTGCAATTCACAGCTCAATCATTCAGGCCATTTTAAGTGCTGTGTAGGACAATTCCACTACATCTTTCATTAATATTTAATTACCTATTTTATTCTGTTTACCTTTTTGGTTAATATATAATTTAAAGCCCTTCTACTAAAGTGGAGGGGGGGTTGGGAAAGAGAGCAACTGTTAGCCTGCTTTTAACAAATCTCTGGTGAGAGATTTTTCTTCATTTAAAATTCATTGCAAAGAATTTTTATTTAGTATCAGTAACAAAAAACCCCAGATATTAAGAAAAAAATTTTGAAGCAACCATTGCGTAACAGTCCTGATATTGACTTAAATTTGACTGACACCATTTGCTGCCTGGAAGTCTTTCACAAAACACCACAGAAGATTGGGAGGATGCCACACAGTCTGACCACTGGAAGGAAGTACAAAAAAATCCCAGTGTGAGAAAAAATACTCCTGTTGCACAAAGGTTATTCCACAGGAAGCAATTTCTTCACAGTTTGGTGGAGAGGGAAAAGGCATTACAAAATAAAGCAAAAACACTTTGCGTGCAATTACAAAAACAGGGTATGTTTACAGATGGATATATTACATTGTGGTGATTAGGAATATATTTTACATATTTTTAGGTTTTTGTAGGATGGCAGTTAAATGCCACTCTGATGCCCGATCCCGTCTGATCTCGGAAGCTAAGCAGGGTCAGCCCTGCTTAGTACTTGGATGGGAGACCTCCTGGGAACACTGGGTGCTGTAGGTTCTAGACCTGAGGACTTCACTCTCACCATCCAAGCTCACTCAGCCATGGCAGATGAAGCTTAGGAGTTAAAGAGTCAGTTCTGTGCACACTGTGCCTCACCTGAAAAATCCACTGTGCAGGCTCAAAGCACACACCCATGGGGGTAGAGCCCTTCTGACATCTTTGTTCATGAAGCCTCACCATCATGATTAGGAAATAAACTGCAAGAATAGTAGACCTGAAAGTACTTGAGTATTGTAAACTGGATACAAAAGCAACTACCATATAAGAGTGCTACACTTGGTCTTCATTGCCAGTCATTAGGATATCACAGTTTATCACAATCAAAAATCTCATAAAGAATGACTTATTTATTACTAGTAGTAAAGAGCTGGGTTTGAATTTTGAGCAAAGTTTACAGTAGTGGTACTTATGCTTTGGTCATTATTTGAGCAAACTTAGATGGGCTTAACTGTTGACATAAATGTGGTTGTTCGGAGCTACACAGAGGGTGTATGTTTGATTTTGTACTTTCTCTAGTTGTTAATACATAGAAAACAGATTGGGCATTTGCAGACTAGAGTAGTCTATCAGTTTTATCGCCTCCTGTCCTAAGATAAGATCAATGTTTGATGGAACTCCAGACACACTTTAGTATCTGTCTTGTGTGCTCCTCTGGCTTTGTAAGGAGAGTGTTGAATTAGTACAGCATTTGCTCTGAGAAATAAAGAAATCATTATAATGGTTACTGTATTCTATTCATTTAGCAAGCAGCTTATTTAAAATTGTCCTACATAAATGTTATCCTTATATGTATAAGATGGGCAGATAGAAGTAGCTACAACACAGACCCATGTGTATATATAGACCAGTATGTATAATACACACACACATACATATACACACAAATACATATAAATACTTACATTCAGCATATACATATATATATATGCATATATACACAGTTTCTTCAAAATACAAGGTGATAGTGAAAAACGCCTCTAAATAACTGCCTAGAAGCTTTTTTATCTGTTTAGTAGCAGAGGCATTTATTAACAACGTTGGAGGCAAGCCAGTTCATACTGGGCAAAACCTTGCCTAACTTGTTTGTGTAAAATAAGCCATTTATACAGTCTTGAGTTTATAGTTATACCTTCTAATTTTCATATATTAATGACTGGGAAAAATCTTGGCTGGAGCTTTCCTTTTGGCTTGAAATTTGGGTCGTGGTCTCCTGACTTCATCCCTTGGGTGGTTTTGAAGCATCTTCATCACTGTTGAACTTATGCCTTTTCTTTGTTCAATGACATCACCTGTCAAACTTGCCAAATCTTGGCTTTAATTCTACAAAATCTTGGATATTTCCATTTCATCCCACTGAAGTGTCTAGCTTTATGACTTCTAATACATGGTCTCTATAATTGCTAGTCAGTATGTACCAGAACAAAGTGACTCCATTACTTTATGCTGTTTCATGAGTTAAGCAGCCTTGCTATGCAAGCAACATTTTGCAAAACAGAATTAGAAATTTCACAAAACTTCGGGTTTTGGTCTCTTTTCTCTTTCAGTTCCCTTTCTCTTTCAAAGTATATGAAATCTTTCATTCAGTTTTAGTTTTATTGGGTTTTGTTATGTATGTATCATATTCAACATTACTTGCATTCTTCTGATTAGGGTACTTAATTTGTACCACAG
>JAOXXN010000461.1:164520-177002 GCA_026770055.1 Myrmophylax atrothorax | reverse complement strand
GGTACTTCCCAAACCAAACAGCTGTGAAGTGGTGAATGAGGCCCAACACCCCCAGAAACAGTGATAGCAGGTCCGCACAGCACCCAGTCAGGAAGGAACTGAGCTACGCACCTCCTACACCCTCTTATACTTGATTTTGACGTCAAATGATATGAAATATCTCTTTGGTTGCTTAAAGCAGGTGATGTTTGTCCCCTCTAATCTACATAGATTCTCTGGGCCTGCTGAACTGAGGCCTAACTAAAACTAAAGCCAAAACTACTACACCAGCAAAGGAAGATTTTCAGTGATTTGTTCTGGATCACTGAAAGCAAATATTTTGCAAACACAATATTTATTTTTCAAAATATGAAAGCTTTTATTTCCCTTCTTCAATAAGAGCTGTAAAGGGTAGAATGGCAAAATATTTCAGTAATTGCTTTCTGGGATTAGAAAATTTACATGAATGAATCTGGGATTGAATGACTGGATTTAAGATCTCCACATTTCTGCAGGGTATCTATATGGAGCTATACTCTCCAGAAATGCATCAAGAAATAATTTCAGCCACATAAGTTTTTAAGACATCCCATGGTTAGCCAGGGATGGCTTCCAAAATTACTTATCTGTTCTTTACTAAAAACCCACATCTACCAAATTAACTGCTTGCACCTCATTCTTCTCTCACATACTACAGGTTTGTAATGAGTATCATTGCACTGACTTCCTCTAGGTTAAGAATGGAGGAAAGACAAATGGGTCATCTCCTTTGGCATCCTGATTTGGTGGATTAGTGGATGAGATTCTGCCAGGCTTATAAAGCAGAAACCATGCTGTCAGGATAAACAGCTTTCTTTAAGTTTGTGTTTGGTCAAGTTATACTTTGAACTTCTGCCTAAATTCCCGATGCATCCATGATTTTAGGGTATTTTTTTGCATAACCAATTGCAAGATAGAACAGAAAAATCTAAAATCCTTCCTCACTTACCTAAGAGTTAATGAGGGAGATTTCCTTCTTCCTCTATTCATGTTCATCAGATACCTAAAAGAAGTATTCTCTTTCCCCAACAACAAGAACCAGCAGGCTTTTGGTGTGAAAATTAGGAGCTGCCAATTCTATTTTTCTCTTAGACTAAGAGGTTTATTAGTTATCTTCCCTGTTGCAGTGCCCATGTGGCAGCACTGATATTGAGCAGCTGGACAGATTGCACCCTGGAGCCACATCTGCAGCTATATAGATCGACACCACTTCCATTGCCTCAGCACTGGACAAGTTTATCTTCTGTCAGCAAGATTTACTACCAACTTCATGAATTGTTAAGGGTTTCCCCCTCCTCTCCTCCAGTCTCATTTTCAAAGTGTGTTACTCTAATCTGGTACTGATTGTTAACAGATGATTAGTTAAGTATTTGCTTTCTCTTTTTCTTTTCTATTTTTTTTTTTTAAATCTAATTAACGGGGATTTCCAGTTGGGTTTGAAAAGATAAATCTTCATTGGTGAAGAGAATAAACAGTGACTGCTTACTGCATCAGGGAAAGGGCTCTAAAGGGTTGCAGAATACAAATCAGTATGAATTATCCATGATGCACTCGCATCATGGATCATAGCTGTTTCACTAATTTCTTAGTCTTTGAACTGACTATTTGGTAATTACTTTTTTAGTCTTATTTTCCCCTGAGAAAGTCAAGTCCTAAATTCTTTGCTTTCCATAAACAAGAAAAATGCATTGATTGTGATACCGATAGCAATCATATCCTAGTGATAATCTGTATATTTTTCTATTAATTTATTAAAGCAACTACAATTTTATATACAGCCAGGCACCCACAGAGCATTATCAAGTTTTTATCCAGATAGCTGTAATAGTAGCAAGACAGAATCCATCAAACCTTTCGGGTTAGTTCTCAGGCCTAGTAATGGCTAAAAGTTCCTATGTTTTCTTCTCCTCCAAATTTTTTAGAACCTTTTAATTAAGACACAGTTTTATTCAATAGGCAGGACATTGAACCAACTTAAAGCAGCAGGTACTCAACTCAGCTTGTCCTTGGAACATGGCTTTTCTGATTTTTCTCATTAGCATCAATGGCCTGCAATTATATCACAGCAGAAGTACTCTTCCTGTTTGTTTTTTTTTTTTCATTTCATAACTTAAAGGATTAACAAAAAAAAAAATGACAGTGCTTTCCTGCTTAGGAGGACTATAAAATAAAATATTAGAAAATCATGAATTCTCAAGTTATTTGAGTTCAACTCAAGAGGTAAAGGCAGTGTTTCACCATGTGCCAGTTGACATCAGTTTTCACTTCTGTTTACAGACCAGAAATTTTCTGTGTAGTTCCTATGCTTTTTACATAACTTTCCAAAATCCTCTACTGTCAAGTGGTATCTCATCAATTGCTGATTATGTTTGTATCAAGTTAACAGCACATGTGTTGGATTCCTCCAGCCTCATTCTCCAGATACCAGCTTTGTAAACCTAAAACTGGACATGATGAGTCCCATGCCCTATCATTTAAGACAACTACATGATGCCAGAGTTCATCACTAGCATGCTCTTTGCATTTCTTGGAGATCACATCTCTACTGTGTCCTAATGCAGCAAGCCAGGACCAGTTTATCACTGTGGGGGAATGACCAAGGCTGTTTATTCTAAACACTCTATGTCATTTCTCAAGAACTGTTAACAATGGACCATTTGCAGCAGCTGCCCAGGGCACACCTGACCCCTCAGGCTGTAAGCTGAGTGTTAAAGAAGCCTGTGAGATAGGAGCTGTGATAATTCCCCTCTGGGGAGTCGTTAGCACCTGCACACCCAGCCTGAGGGTCTATGTCTGGTAGTAGGCCATCAAGGATTCCAAAAACACCCCATGACTCACAGAGTTAGATCACCCATCGTGGAACTCCCCACCCTGGGGGAGGGACTGAATGTTCCCACCTGAACCTGAGGTTACATAATCTTGGGGTTTGGGGACATCTGGAACCACTCCTTGGATCCAGAGGAGGACCAGAACCTCAACAGGACTGCGACCACTACTCTTGACCAGACTGCAACCATCATCTGCACCAACAGATGTTTTCCCTTCCTTTTACTTTGAACTCGGGGGAACCAGGATGAGGTCTCAGCACAGAGGCTAAGGAATACCATTCTGTTCATGAACCCACAAAACTTCTGGGTTTTGTGGGTTAAAACCAATTCCTCTTTGTACCATTGCATTTATTGTAATATTTTCATTAAATTGTAACTCTGACTTATAATCTCTTTTGTGTTTGGTTCACTTCTGCCTGTTTACTTTTAAACCAGCACACACTGCCACATGACGTGTGTTAGCCAAAAGAACTGACAGCAAAACTTGACTATGTGTACATAGTATAAAAGAGTGCTGCAATGGAGTCAGAAATCAGAAGCATTTTCAAAAGGAATGTAAGGAATCAGAGTATAATTTTATGCATTGTGAAATGTATCCAAAATTTTTTCACTCAGTATAGGCTTATATGAAAAGCTCTGAGCAGAATTCCACCAATACTAGTGTTTCCAAAACAGAGGTCAGAAGGAAGATGGGTAGAAGAAAGAAGTCAAACACCGAATGCTTAAATGACAAACCAAGCAGTAATGTGTAAGGTTCATTCTTTCCTTCTCTATAATTTCTAAATATTAAAATAGCTCAGTTTCACCAGCTTTTGAAAAAGATACTCATATTCCAAATGACCACTTGCAGCAGGTTAAGACTTCATGGTTTGCTCTTCATGAGTGTAACTGCAGTTCTCACTGCATCTCTTTATCAAAGTTCACAATTGAGTCACTAAAGCAAAATTCAACAAAATAGACAACAAAATAGAAAGTTCTTATTTAAATATTTTTGTGTTCAGTGGTATCTTATTTCTCATCATGGCTGGTTAAGATTTCATTCTGACTATCTGGAATATATATTTCCAATATTTAAATTAAACCCTGCAAAATTCCAGTTTAAAATTCCAGTTTATATCTAGCCTTATGCATAAAAATATAGCATGAATTAACCAATTATGAATTTATTCATCTATATAAATACATGCAGGGGATATTACTAATGAGGTGGATATCAGGTTATCTAGACACCTTAGGAGAAGGTTAGCACTTTATCCCATCCATCTTTATCAGTTACTGTTGTGTTCTGTGTAAAATGACTGATTTTAATGAATATAATATTTACGAATATGTCAAAGGTATACCCAGAGGGATATCTGTGTAAGGAGAAAACTTTAATTCTGACCTACTCTCATTCCTTCCGAGAAGGATGCTGTTTTAATGCCATGCATGTACATGTATGTTTGTGTTACATATCACACTGCACAGAAGGACTGGCCAACAGCAGGCTGTTGAGGCAGTCACCTTTATAATGATCTTCAGTTAGATACATCAACCCTTATATCTGGCAGATTTTGGCCATATGGATCTGCAGACATGATTTCCTGTTCAGTCTTCATATACTGTGTATACTGTAGAGTGACGTGACAGATCCAAGCCATGTGCAGACTCCATATTCCCTACTGAAATTTCTACCACTTAGTCTGGTCTGCAAGAGCTACAGCAAAACCAATCTACAACTTTTTAGGACAACAGTACATTGACACTGTCTTTGGACAATATGATTTACTGTTCTGAGAAGTAGACAAGCTACATTTACTCAGATATTCTCCAGCATCTTGTCCTCATGTTTCTTCTCTGATCATGTTATAGTGATCACTCTATGTGAACTTGCAATCTTTTCTGAATATGCCAATGAAGATGAACATAACAATACTTTTTTGTGTGTGTATGTACATCTACAATAGAAACATTAATAATGTTCATCTGCAGTAGTGTATATTTTTTGTTAGAATTATGAACTATATTTTGGAATTGAGGTTGGAATTAAGGAAAAGGAAAGCAAAACCACTGATGTTATCATGATGTTGTAGCAAAATTCCTCTAAAGAGAAAATTCATATGGTAGGCCCAAACAACCCCCATAGTCTGTGTAGCTCATTATTGCAGAACAAACTAAGGAGTATTAAAAAAGTGGGCCTGTTTATTTTGTCTCACAGGAATATGGATCATAATTTGAATGTTTAGGGGAAAAGAAAATAAATTCTTGAGCTATATTTTTCATCCATGCTTTCATATCTTTTCATTAGAGTTATCAAATACAAACCTGATCATATCACTAGATTTTAGAAAAATTCTTCACAACTGTGTTAAAAATACATTTATATTTTTTTAGATTAATTCTCAAATGCTCTCCTGAAAGCATACACTCAATTCTGGTAACATTTACATATGTGTGATGAATAACTCACTGACAGTTGAACAAGGGCTAGGTATATGCAGGCTAGAGACTTCTGACATGGCAACTTCTTGGGTGGGTTTTGTTGAGTTTTCAGGGTTGATTTGGTTTTTTGGTTTTGAATTTGAATTTGTAGGCTTTTTTATTTGTTTGTTTGGGTGTGTGTGTGGTTTTGTTTGATTTGTTTCTTAATTATTGCTTAGGCGTAAGGCAACATAAATATACCCCTTTGATTCCAGACCTAAGCAAGTGTGTATTCCTCACCAATGTGGATCACTCACTCCTTCACTTAGAGGTTTGCCAGGGATTTCTGCTGTGAGATTGCTTGGATGCTGCAATTGTGCTCTTAGGGCCATCAAAATCAGTAACAAGCAATCTGAGTATGAAGTTGCATTCAAAGTCTACAGGCCTGAGGGGTTTAGGAGCTTTGAAAAACAGGCTATTATATCCTGTTTTATCGGTTCAGTTTGATGCACCCATGAATGCATCACTAATGCATCATGAACAAAAAGCAAAAAATATAATTGCTCATTACATTAGAGGAAGAGGAAATATTTGGGAATAAGTTTTAAACTTTGGGCAGTTTTGAGACTATTACAGGCCATATTTATTTCCATACCACACAAAATGAATCACAACTCTCATTATTGAAGTAGCTATCCAGGTGTCATGAACAAATCCTGAACATTCTGTTTGTTCTATTATGAGTGACCTAAGCCTACTTAATATTTAAGGATAACAATCAAACTTTCTCTGTCGTTATGTCCAGGTACATGGTTTAAATCTATATGCTCTTATGACATTATAACAAATGTAATTTCTCATATCACTACATAATTTTTATTTTAAACTATATTTAATAATGATGGAATCATCATCATCATCATCATCATCATTGAATGAGTCACTAACAACAGCATTTTAGCATAAAAATAGAATAAGAACTTTTCTGCAGAGCAGATCAGTGGCCTTCTTATTACCTCCTAACAACAAGAGGAAATATTAAGTAAAATTTGTTTTGGTCTAGGAAAGTAAAACGTTGTTTGACCTTGTAGAATAAGATTGTGCCAAGAAGTCAAGCTTTGAGTCATTGTCCTGGGAAGCACTTTTGTTGAGCTTACTCTTTGTAAGATCTATTCCACAGAAAAGCCTCCTTTTTCCCCCCTAAAGAATATTTTGGCCTTCAAACATGTTAACTAGTAAAAAAAACATATATCAGAAGAGATCAAGTCCTATCTGCACACAGAATGTTAGGTCCACACACACCTGTAGTACTATGTTAGTTTACCATTTATGCTAAAATTCTAGCTTTCTTTTTATTTCTCTTTAAAATTACAAGCATCTGTAGTACTCTTAAAATATTTACTAGAGTAAATAAGGAAGTACCTTAAGCTACTCTAATTAAAACTATGTCAATGTTTATCTGACATTTATATTATGCTGAGAAGGGAATATGTTACAGAAGTGATAATTCATTCAACAGAAATTGGAGATACTGGGTTAAAATTTTCAAGCACCACACACCCCTAAAACAAATCTCTAATTCGTGGATGTAGTGATAAAAGCTAGTTAGATACCTACCCACAGCAGAGAAAGAAGGACAGGATGAATGAACCACAATGAGGAACACCTCTGGAAGTCCTGCTAAATTGGGAGCAAGTGCCTTGGCATTCTTAGTATGCAAAGTACCAAGTCAGCCATGGTCCAGAGCCAACTGAGAAGCAAACATGCATTCTGCATAAGTGTTACAAGGGAGTTTTGTAAGCCAAACACATAGAGAGGAAAGTCTTTTTATAGCTAAAATAACCATAACAGATGTTTGTAAAATTGCTGCTTGTATGAGCCATCACTGCTAGAACAAAGCCTGCCTAGCTTGGAAAAACCTGTAATTGGCATTTCCCATGGAGTTAAGTAATTTAATAACTTCTCTGAAGAAGGAACATAATAAGATCTATGTATGAGAAAGTTCTATTACCAACCATAGTGACACAGTCCCATGGACAAATCTCTCTCCTCAATGCACAGGTCTGAGAAGACAGTTCTCACCTAGTCCATGTCTACATGGCTTGAGAGGTTAACCGTTGCCCCAGATGAAAGCATAGCTAGAACACTTCATGACCTTTCATGTTAACTGCCCCAACTTCTTTTCCATCATTTCTCTCCACAACCCTCAGGCCATTGAACAACAGCTTGTAAAAATACCAAGCTATTTATAGAAATCAATACTTACTCATTATGAACCTGGTAAATTATGTTGAAAAAGCGAACGGGTTTAGCTTGCATAAAAAGAAAAAAGGAGAAAAAAAGAAAAGACAGACTTGGGAAAAGAAATTGAAAAGGAAAGGAAATGACTACATATTAGTATAACTGGGACAGATTGTATCAAAGCATTATTAGAATTTGGAGGAAAACATTATTATTTTCTAAATTGAATTGGATTATTTATTACAGTTCTAAAAAATATTGAACACAAGGAAGATTCCAAGCAAATATTAGATTAGATCAGGAAATAATATAAATGAAAGTAGTGGCTCTGAGATAAATCTCTATACAAACATTACAAATATTAAATTCTCCTTCACATAGCTCTGATTTGATAAGAATAGCTTTACATTTTCTAAATGCCTAGTCCTGTAGTTCTAGTCACTACCTATGTAGAAAAACTATTAGCCACATTTTGATTGCGGGAAATACCAAGTTCAGCAGAGGGACTACATTGAAGGAATATTTTTCAGTCCTAATCAGGTCCCATCTCACACTTCCTTCATATTTCACAGGCCTTCTGTGTGACCAGATTCTCTGTACTCAAAAGACAAGAAAATGGCATAAACCAGCGCACTTCAACATTTCTAGCATTACTCATTTTCCCAGTGTAGACATCACCTTTCCAAAGCTGGGAAGCTAAACATATTGAAATGTGGAGTTTCATTGCCTGCTGACAAGGCCAAATAGAATTTCTTTAGGCTTTTTCTTCCTGTAATACTTTCTAAAAAACTCAGGAGAAATTTATAATAAATCTTAGAACTATACACTCATGTTGATCATTAAACATATTTCTGCAGATGAAAGATCATGTGTGAATGTAATTTCAAAGATAGAAGATGTAGTTTACATCCAACTTCCAGCTCTTGTTACTAGTATTTGGCTCTAGAGTGTCCAAGCTGACCTTTCTTATGCTTGATGGACAATTTTGTCTTAAATAAAAACAATGAGGAAATATGAAATCTGAATAAATACTTAGCATTGTTTGTAATAATTGGTAGGTGAATCTTTTCCAGATTTTGTGTCACATTTCAACTCCTTATCCAAGTAATTTTAAGCATTTGGAGTTTGTAAATATTATCATACTCATCTAATGAGACCATATTTTCTCATATAATGTAGATGTGATTTTGCTATCACTCTTACAGCACAAAAGTGTTTTACTGTTCTTCATTGGACTTTAAATGAAAAATTAGGTTAAAATTATCACAGCCAGAGGCAGCATCTTCACCATATGCCAGTTAAAAGTAAAGAGTCCATGCTACAACTGTCTGCATTTTGGGGCACCAGGAGAAGTGTTGGAACTGATACCACAAGACAAGAAGCAAAATCAGAACTGTACACAAGGAAACCAGAGAGGGCTGCATTGACTATTTCCCCGTACTTACAAATTCTACCCTAGTCCCTCTTTATCACTCTGATAAAAGAGAACTGGTCACTTGGAAGAAAGGGAAGGAATTTCATTTTAATCACATCCAAACTATGTCATGAAAGTCTTGATGTTATAGTAAGTCAAGAACTCCAGGATATGGGAGTTGTAGTGTTGTAGACGGTTTTTATTGGTGGTTTTATTTGTTGTTTTGACAGAAAAAAAACCCAAAACAAAACAAATAACAAAAAACGGATGGTGGATATGCACTGATTTTGGTTATTTTTTAAAAAGTGCATTCTTCTCCAGATAAAATGCTTCTCAACAAGGCAATTATAAAACCAAACCTCATAATATTTGTGTTAAACTTCAAATCAGTATAGAGAGGAAGCCAACTCCTTTCTCCTCAGGAAGGACCACTGAACTGCAGGGACAGGCCAGACTAGCATCCTCAGCCACAATCTTCAATGGCTGTGCTCAAGGAGGTCAGCTCTAGGTAATCTACAATCCATGAGACTTAAGAGTGAAGGAGCAGGCACAGTGTCACTGCACAAGACCTTCAAACTTTGCTGCTGCAGGAGACCCCTTTGGTACTGCATGAGGCCCCGCAGGTGTGTTCCATCAGCACACTGACAGCCCACTCTGCTTTGCAACCTGTCTCCATCCTCATCAGCACTGTCAGAATCTAAAGCACCTCATTAACATCTGTGAATTAGTTTCATCTCTGAGCTAAAAAAACCCCTACCTTCCCCACTGTGCAGACAAGACTGCTGCTACTCAGAGCATAAGAAAGCATTAATTTCATACATATAATCAGTGTTCTAGTTAATGCAGACTCTAAATTTCTGAAGAAAAATATGCCTTCTAGACAAGGACCAGCATTCTTACTGACCTCCCTTGGGGGACATCTCTTTATAGGTTTGCAAGGCTGGAACAAAGCCATAGGAATTGTCCATGTGCTACAGTTTGACTGTTCATTTTGGTTCCATCCTGATGACTGTTTTAACTGTCATTACTTCTCAGAGAGGATATAAATAGATTAACTAACATGTGTAAAGCAAGTGGGTTCCTCAGAAGGACACAGGGAGAGGTATCCTGACACTAGATCAAATTTTATGATTTTCTCCTGAGTCCATCATTAGATAAACATACTTGTCTAGTTGTTTGGCAAGTACCTGAAGAGGTACTGATGATTCAATCCTTTTACTATGCATGTTTCTTATGTACTGACACATGACTGACATTCATTTATGACCTGCATTACTGGTATTTTATCTGAAGTATTTTGTGGCAATTCACATGTGAATAAAGGTTAGAAAAATGGATTAATGGGTGGAGAGTTAGGACAGAGGACATATTTATAAATTGCATTTTTATTACTATTTACAAATATGTGATACTTATTTGCATTTACCTTTTACTATGAGAAAGGCTTATTTCATTTTTCTGAGATACCTACCAACACATTTAATGGACTGTTAATTGCTTCATGCTTCATCCTCATAGTTCCACCTTTTCCCTGTATGTACCACATTGTCCTTTATTGCCATGTCTGAAACACAGATGGAAAGTGAAATTTCCAAGAACCTAAAAGACTTAAATCACACAGAAATCCCAGAAGCTTTTGGCTCCTAAGGGCTTCTGAAAATTGTATCAAAGCTCTGTGGCACAAACATAAATCTTACTCCATCTTGCATATTTTTTATGCTGTAATTGCAAATTGTAACTATTTTTGAAAACAAAGCTATTGCAGGCATATACAAAATACTGTCTTCCTAGCAATCTGTTGCTATCCTAGCACCAACCAGGATCTTGTCCATTGAGAAAATAATCTTTTATCACATTTTTACTGTAATAAATCTTCTCCGGGGACACCCCCTTGTCGCGGTGAGAAGCTTGCGTGCCCTCATGAGTTTGAGAGCTAAGCTGGTGGTGGTTTGTGCCGCTGATAGGGTTTCCCATGCCACACAGGTCTCAGCTGAAGGGTCAGACAAAGTGTGTCCATGGGCAGGATGGGCTCGCTAGCCCTCTGGCAACCATCCTAGGAGAAGGACAACTCCAACCCCAAACCCGGGCAGATGGAGCTCGCTTAGCCCTGTAAGGCCATCCATCTAAGAGAAGGATACTCTAACCAAACCTACATCCTGAGGTACTCACTGTCACCGTCCAAGCTCGCTCGGCCGTGGCAGATGAACCTTAGGAGTAAAGGGTGGGGCCAGCTTGGCGCACGCTGTGCCTCACCTAAAAAATCCACTGTGCAGGCTCGAGGGACACACCCACATGGGTAGAGCCCTTCCCAAATCTTCATTTCTGAAGATGAGTACTGATGAAGATAGGGATTGAAGAATTGCAGAAGGAGTTTACAAGGCTATCACTGTGGAAGTGAAATGGCAGGTGAAACTCACAGTAGATGAATGTCAAGAAATGAAAATATGGAAAGAAAATAATCCTCGATTTGTGCTGAAAATGGTGAATCCTGAAATGGTAATTGCTATTCTGGAATGATACTTTGGTGTTAGCAGTCTGCCACCTGAAAATATCTGCAGTAGTGCTTAGCAAGCTTGAAAATGAAGCACTTCAAATGATAGCAAGTAGTAAGAAACAAACATAAAATAAGACAGAATAATTATTCTACTGAATAAATCCATGTCAAATCAACAAACCTACTCCTTTGATACTCTGTGTCTGTAGTCCCTTGACACAAAAGAAAGAATATACTGGGAATGGGAAAGATGCAATGAACGATAAAGGATCATGAAATTGCTTCCCTGTGAGGAATAATTTAATTGGAAAGGACTATTTCACTGGGTGAAATAAAATAAAAATTGCACCAGTGTCCTGTTCCATATCCAGCAGAATTATGAGGCCCTCACGGACACTAGCCAGCTGTTGAAACCTAGCAATGAAGTTAAGGATTAGCCTAAGATTGTCACTATTGATTTATTATATTAGACTTTATTTTTTTCCAAGCAAAATTCAAATAAAACAAGAGCTTTCTTTCTAAAGTAAGAAATATATATTCATATTTCATTTGATGAAATATTGATAGGAAAGCTGAGGTCATATGAAAAGAAACAATACTATTTCTTCATCTTTCCCTTCTGGAGAGTGAAAATTAAGTTGATCATCATATGGAAAGTTAGGTAGGCACAAGGTGAGCTTATAATGTAAATGCCCATAACATTACATGTTTAATTAAAATGGCATTATGTTATAATAGCTTAGGCTTAAACAACTTAGCAAATACCTTAGTATTATCATAAAGAGATCAGCCCTCTTGCATAGCTTTTGGCTTGTGCAAAATCATGAAAACAGAACTTACTTTTTTACCTATTTAACTAAGAACATCAAAATTAAAGCAAGTATAAAATGGTCCCAGAAGAGAGAGTCTCTATATTGTTCAAACAGCTTAATAGGAAATAAATAGATAGATAGATAGATAGATAGATAGATAGATAGATAGATAGATAGATAGATAGATAGATAGATAGAAGATAGATAGACAGACAGACATTCTTTAAGGTTTTGGTTGTTGGTTTGATTTGGTTTGTCTTTTTTTCATTGATCCT
>JAOXXN010000461.1:144163-155351 GCA_026770055.1 Myrmophylax atrothorax | reverse complement strand
TTATTTGCCAATTTTACCCAAAGGCTCCTTCTAGTCTGGAGACACATTGCTTTCTTTATGTTATAAATAGTAGGCACATTCTGGTCCTACTCCAAAGAATTTATAGTCAGTGACTATTCAAAGACTTTACATTGTGCTTAAAATACAGTTCAAGAATTTTAACTGACTTCAAAAAACCCACAGATGTTCTCAGTATTAAGTTTATAGAAAGATTTCTGTGGAACTTGGGATTAAGACCTCAGTCTAGCACAGATCTTGGGGGGTTGTAACTTTAGACCACTAATCACTCAAAAGCGCGCTACAAATAAGCATAGCATGAAATGGAAATACATTTAAGACTATCTGAAAATTAAAAGAAACAACATCTTACTTATGTTTTATGGAAATAATGTAAAAAGACATTTCTGCAACTGCTCCTTTTGCCTGAAGTTTGTCAGGATTTTGAGAACACTTAGAAGTCAACTTTCTTGCTTTGTAACAAAACAAAGTAAAATCTAACAGAAAGCCCAGTATGCCAATTAAAAAAAAAAAGTCATTTTGGTATGTTTCATGATCAGGCTGAAGGAAAGGTAGATAAAACAGTCAAGAATTCAATGGAAAACTGTTCCAGAAGGCTGGGGGGTTTTTACATAACCATAACTATATACCAAGTGAAATTGACTATAATTTGAGATCAACTATAGGTATGATAGGAAGTCATACTGAAACCATAGCAGGGTAGAATTTAGAAGAGATTATATCTCTGTAAATAGGTGTTTCTCAGAGATGATTTCAAATAATGTAATTTTAAAGAATAGGGAATAGGGTCGAGGCAAGTGTACAATCACAACTTTGGAGAGGAATGTGTGGGATGAGATGAATGATGAGAGGAGCAAGAAACTGATTGCTTTTTTATCTGCCCATTGCTGATCATTTTTCCTGCCAGATTTCTTAATTTCATTTCTCAAATACAGAACCAGCTAAGTTTTACCACTATAAATGTAATTTCACCAGTGATGCCTCAAGTAGAAAGATTCAAAAATAAGAGAAAAGACTGTCTTTCAACATCTAACTTACAGTAACTTACACTGAATTTGTACCACTGTTAAATCCCATAATCCAAACCATGTATTTCTCTATATTTCTATGCATGTTAGAAACTAATGAGAGTTCTATTTCTTTGTAACTACCAATGTGCAACAAAGATGATTTTGCGCACATTGTTCAAAAGTTTACATTGTGAAGTTTACGTTTCAAAACCTGCTACATATATAGCCAACTAATAGGTAATGGCACAACAACAGAAAACCAGAGAAAAACACAGAAAAGAGCAGGAGCTCTAATTCTTAATTACCAAGACCAGCATAGTTCTATGCTCATTCTGGGCCTCATTGTCCCTAGTTGTAGGCTGTATTTTCTGTATTAATATTTAAAAAAAATCTGATTTGATGATGGTTAGTTAATTCTTTTGCAATGCTATGAAAGTGCTAAGTACTCTTACTAAGAGTTCAAGATAGGATAATGCAGTACATTTGTCCATCAGGGTCCCCTCCTGCACATGGATTGAACACTCTGAAAACTATCTATATGTTGCAACATATGGCAGAATTTCAGGATCTTTTCATATACCTGATTCCTCATTCTCCATGTAAATAAATGGCTCTTTCACAGGGGGATACCAAATTATTGGGCCACTTACTGGATGATTTTGTATTTTGCTAGGGTAGATTTATGAGAATAAACTGAGAAACCAAAACAGACAACAAATTCTTTTTCAATTTAAATTAAAAAGTACAGTTATAGTGTATAGGTCATATGCATTTTTTGCTTTTTCAGTAGATTTTTTAGAGGTTATTTTTTCCATCCACTTTATGACAAACCAGTAATGGTAAGTAACCTGCAGATGGTAAGTTTTTTCTTATTCTAGCTTTTTTTTTTCCTCTCAAGTCCTTTTGAAAACTGGACGTTATGGTACATCTAGAATGCTCAGTTTCAAAATTACCTTTAAAATTACCTTAAATATACCAAATAAACCTCTGTGCTCAGCATCTGGAATGCAAAAAAATTTTCAGTTCCATTTCATTCCACTTGAAAGATGAACCAGAAATGCTTCGCTCTTCCTAGCATGTGATTCTATTTATCCCTACACCACAATAACACATAAATACATCAAACTTCTATTCCTATTTTCTAAAAAGAAGTACTGGAGACTGGAATAACTATGAGACCAACTGAAAATAAAATCTTGACTTGTGGTAGGGAATTACTTGGCTCTGTCCCAATGGTATCTAATATTTTCATAATCGTCATAAAGAATGGGCAGTAAAATCTTGACTATGTTTTTGAGAACATAGAATGGTACCCAGGTCAGATGAAAAACTGATTTGAATAATCATGAGCCTTGTTTTCTGCACAGTACAAAGTTTTGAATACTCAAAAATACAATTCTATGGAAATTACAAAGTCAGTAAACTATTATCCTTACCAGATGTCCATTCCACTATCAACTGTAAATGTTTTGCGGCTAATAATAGCATTCAAGAAAGAATATGAAGACAAATCCTCCAATGAGAGCAAAATCAGTAGGAAGAGAAACCAAGATCCCTGAAAAATGAGCAGGGAAAAAGAGTGAATTTCTACTTCTGTTCTTGTTTTGGTGACCCTCTTAGATCAGCTCTTGGTGCTAAAGTTAGCGCCATTAAAGAACAGCTACAACATTTACACAAAGCTGCAGGTCCTCCAGGGAGCTCAAATTAAAACAAAAATTGGAAGTGGCACCACAGAAAAAGCATTTTTTTATAGCTTTTAATTTTTTTTTTCTTCAGCTGTACACCAATGAATTCATTGACAGAATTCCAGTTGATCAGGTCAGATTTCTGGATATGATAGGACAGAGCAAAGCAAAAGCACTCAGGGTAACAAAGAAAGGTATGAGAAATTTCAAAATACTAGAAAGTTGAATTAACTCAAGTAAGTTTAAGTATAATGCACTATATATGTATATATAAAATAACTTTCAAGCCATGTGAGACCATTTCAGAGTGCACTTTTAGCCAGGAATAGCTTCAAGTCAAATAATTTATGATTGAATTTTAGTATTTCTTTCAGAAGTTACCTTGCCTTTATTTCAGACCAGAAAGAATCCACTGGAAGAATGCTGGGGATTTTATTTCAAAGGCCATTACACTACTGAAAATTCACTCCTCTGATCCAGTGAGATTATATTTAATTTTTACCTTTGGTTTATTAGACTGATTTACGGCCATTTTCTGAAAGAAGGAGCGTAATTCAAAGGAAGTAATTCAAAACTGGTATTAAATTGCCAGTTGCCATTCTGATGAATTAAAATATAAAATTATTTTTATATATATTTATTACTTCAAAGTATTTTTAATGCATCTTGAATGTCTCTTGTGACTCTCTGATGAATCACCTCCAAAGTTTCTGGAGTAGGAAAAGTAATCAAATTTCATTTGGTTTAGTTTCTGAAAAACACAATACCAGCCACCACAGTGTATCATTGTAGTTGGATATATGTATAAAAATATAGAAACTTATGTAAGAGTATTTCATGTACACACATAAGCCAATGACTCCTTGCAGCTTGCGGAAGTGTAATTTTGCTGCACAGGTGACATACAGCCCAGGTTCATGGGCAGGTCACACTAGTCCACCCAGCCTGAGCTTTTTGCTCAAGCAGCTTAAGTTTTACATCTTGCAGACCATAAACTGCATCTACAGAGCAAGCCCAGCTTGAGGGTTTTGAGACCTATGCATCTTAGCATGCTGAGATGACCTTGTCTTTTGGACAGAACAACACCAGTCTCTGAATCAAGAAGCAAATAATACCGTAAACATTCCCTCCTAAAAGACCATTTTTTATTATCACATTTACATTTCTGTCTATGAATAATATAAAAGCTGCATCCAGAGAAGATGCAAAGACTGCAGAGAAATTCAAAAGCTCTCATGGCATGAGAAAAATACATCCCAGGAAGAGTAGCAAGGACAAAAAAAGTCACAAGGAAATTAAAACTGCATGCCAGATGTAGTGTGAGTAGCATGTAAGAGACATTACACAAAATGACTGCTCACAATAGCAGAACATTTATATTCAAGTAGCTACCTTTAGTCCCTATGCAAATGATTTTTTCCCTTCATTTAGTCAAGTAGGAGGGAGAAGTGCAAGTACTTCATGTATTGAGTGCCCCTTTCTGAGTTTTAGAAGCACCACGTTTTCTGCATAGGATGCATGCAGGGTTGTAGCTAGATAACTGTACATTTTTGGTGTTCCTTTTGCAGAGAGGTATCTGGAAGCAAAGCCAATGCTTTAGACTTTGACAATGTGCTAAAACAAGCTTATCTTTCTCCCTGTTTGGAAAATGGTGGGAGATACTGTGAGTTTGTGAGGCAAGAGTGGCATCTTTTACAATTTGGTGGGTTTTTTCCATTACAGCAACAGACTTCAATGATGCTATTTTATATTTCATTTTATAACAAATAGATCCTTCTAGTAAGAGAAAAATATCAGTGTCCTGGTTTCAGCTATGACAGAGTTAATTTTCATCATCCTAGTAGTACAGTGCTGTGTTTTGGAATTAGTATGAGAATAATGTTGCTAACACACTGATGTTTATTTGTTGCCAAGTAGTGCTTAGCCTAAGTCAAGGACTTTCCACTTTCCCCTGCTCTGCCAGCCAGCAGGTGCACAAGAAGCTGGAAGGGAACACAGCCAGGACAACTGACCTGAGATGGCCAAAGGAATATTCCATATCATGGAATGTCATGCTTAGTATAAAAACCATGGGGAGCTGGCTGGGAGCCACCAAGCTCTGTTGGAGGATGGGATGGACATCATTTAGTGGGTGCTGAGCAATTGTATTGAGCATCACTTGTTTCTTTTGGTAAATTCCCCTCTCTTTGTTATCTCCCTTAGTAGTAGTAGCAGTTGTTGTTGTTATTGTTTTAATCATTATACTATTTTACTTTATTTCAATTATTGAACTGTTCTTATCTTAATCCACAAGTTTTACTGGGTTTCGTTTGGGGTTTTTTGTTTGGTTTTTTTTTGGTTGGTTGTTTTTTTATTTTTTGTTTTGTTTTGTTTGTTTTGGGTTTTGCTGGTTTTTTTAAATCTCGATTCTCTTCCCCATCCCACAGGAGTAGTCAGTGAGCAGCTGTGTGGTACTTAGTTGCTGACTGGGATTAAAACATGACAGGCAGCAAACCCTAAGACTTAAAACCACCATGGGGAGTCTCTCCATATATCTTTCCAATGGATACATCATTCCGGATTTACTGTTTGACAGACTAGTATCTCTATCAGTGGTCTGAAGGCAGTAAGCCTGTTTGGAAAAATGAATGATGACTTAAAGGTTCTATCTACTAAAAAGTCAAAAGCTACTTCTGAGAAATCTAACAGTTGCCAAAATGAAGCAAGAGTGGGACAACAGTCAGTAGTCTAATTCAACAATTTCAGAAAATAATACAGCAACAACCATGAAGATTCATTTTGACAATACAATAATGGCAACTCTTTCTTGTGTACCAACAAAATGAACTAAGTCCCTAACTACATGACATAAAAAAAAGATTCCTTCTGTGTAATCCGTAGAATAAGGAAAGCCTCTAGCTTTGACATCAAATGATGTGGAAGCATCCTTTGCTCAGATTCAGCAGGAAGTATTGTCAAGTGAGGAATCAACTGAAATTTTTAATATGCTTCTTTTACATGTTAATTTAAGAAAACGTGAGGTTTTCCCCACAAAACAAAACTAAATGGTTGGGCCAGGTGATTATGGATTGAGCTCTGGACTGTGTAGCAGATGTGCAAATGTCACAAAAAGTGTTTAAGCACAGGATCACATGTGCCTCAGGTTTCAGCAGTTACACATCTCACTTTCAAGCTTCTGGACTATTTACCACTCACTAAATATTTTCATGACTGATCCATGGAAAATGTGCTCTGAAAATTATTAGTAATAATTGTTTTGGTGATGTAAAAACAGCAGGGTCTGCTTCTGCTCCTACTTCATCCCTGTGGTGAAGAATCAGACTTTTCATTTATACTTTTTAACAATAGCTTTTATATGCTTTGCTACATTTTCCTAATTTTTTATTGCACTTGAAGATCCTTTGGTGTGGCTGAATCTGGCCCAGAGAAACTACTGTTAGCCATTTGGGCTGCTGTACTTCACTGCCTACAAATCCAACCTACCCTCTGTAACTTAATACCTTAAAAATCTTTTTCTTAAATAACTCTGTCTTATCTACACCAAGCACTTTCTCACTGGTTAAACTGTCAAGACTGAAAAATTCATTAATCTTTTCTAAAATGAGCTGCAAAATACAAACTGCAATTTATTACATTCAGTCTATAAGGGTTTATATTTTATTTCCTGCTTTTTTATGCCTGTAAATTTTGGATGTTCCCTGACTCCATACTGACTGAATCCTTTTCCACTTTCATTCACACTGCCAGCATCTCTGTTTTGACCATTAATCATTTTATATGTCCAGCAAACCTTTGCTCATCTACCATTAGACAAAAATTCTAAAATTAGTACCAAATTTTAAGGGAATACTTAAGATATATTTAATTCAAGGAAAAAAATGCTATGTCCCGTTTACAATGAATAACTTTTCATTTTTCAGTTTTAAACTAGCAATCAGCTTCTATGACTGAGGGCTAGCTTATCCCTTTGATGTTGACTAGTAAGGATCCTTGGAACATAAATATATGTAATAAGCCAATAATTCTGCCTACATTTCTGCTGCTCTTGAGGGTATCTCAGTTCTGGCAAACAGATGGGTAATGGGAATTAGAAGGAGGGAGGAAAAGCCCCAGCAATAAAAATATAAATCACAAAAGGAAGGAAATCCATTTGGACCTTGGCAGAAAAGACACCGCTCGGCTAATCCATGCTGAGTGCAATCCAATACTCCTTTATGTAATCCTGTTCTTGTGGAAGAAAATTAAAGTTTAATGCAATAAAGGCTGACACAAATCACTTTTGTTGCCCAGGAGCAGATTAAAGTATAGTTAAAATCATACAAATCTGATTTATCTTCTGTTGTTGTTGCTCTGTTTTATCTGATGACATATTTATTTTTTAATTCACAGCATCAGTTTTTGATTATTAAAACTACATTCCCAACATAAGAGAGATTTTGTGATGGAAATAAGAGGAAACAAAATAGTGACAGCCAAGAAATTATTAGTTCTTAAATGGTACATGTTAAAAGCTCTTTCAAAATTCCATAAATTTTCATACATCTCATATGGGTTCTTGCCTTTAAGCAATCTGTGTCAAGGGGATGTTAAGGTAGCATAAAGGAAGCAGAGTGCTATCATTTATAATTGGAACTGTACAGGTCACTCCTGTTAACTATCACTCTTCTATACATATGCATTTGTTGTTCTTCCACACATTAGAGACCTGACAACAATGGAACAAACTGACAATTTCTGTGAGAGAGACAACAATGCAAGAGAGTAGAGCTCCTGATCTTTCATTTTATTATTCAAGCCACCAGCCTCAACATGCTCTTCATCAGCAAAATGACCTGGAAACAAACGAACAAAAAAAACACCAAACAAATAAACAAACAAACAAAAACAAACAAAACCCCAAACAAACAAAAACCCCCAAATTAAAACAGATCCTGGGCATGTTATGCTTCATATGATACATTCTTTCATGACAGAAGAGGCTGTAATTTATCTGAGATGTTGATAAGACTTATGACTGTGATGAAATGGGATCAGGTTTTTCATTTTCTTTGTCTCCAGCTTCAACATACCCTCTCTCACAAATTCCTTTGGGAAATTTTCCTAGCTACACTTCATATTGGTGGTACAGCATAACTGCAGACATATGTGTAGAGAATGCAGGAGTCATTGTACAGTTACCATTTTTCCCAATAGAGCTATCAAAATTTTACCCAAGGCACTTGAGAAGTTTGTGAAATACAATATGGAAGTGGAAAGGTTGTATAATTTCTCCAGTATTTCACTTCTTCACATGTATTTTTTGCAGCAATATCTCTGCAGGTGTATGACACATTCTTAGAGAAAGAAGGGGCTACTGCTGAATAGAACTGGAGTTAAAAACATACCTTAAAAACACGAGAAGATTTATTTTATTTTCTTTGTATTTCCTCTCCTCTTTCAGAGGTAAGGAAAAGCCAACATGTTGTGGCAGTTCAAGCCTCAAGCCCTACAGTTAGATAAAAGGGGTTCTCCAGAACAGGTTTATGAGCAAGCTATCTGCCCTGGAAATGCCACTTTTCCAGAAAGAACAGAAAGGAAATAAATCACCAAAAACCTACAAAATCTAGTATCCTTGGAGAACTTTACAGAAAGAAAATAAATTTTTTAGGGATTTATTGTGTCTCAGTGACACCCAGCTAACTATTTCACATCATCTCAAAATCTGATCTTACCTTACATCTATTCTTACTTGTGCTAAGAGATTAGGCCATGAGAAGTTGCACCAGCCAGACCAAAATAAAAAGGTAACTTAAGAATGATCTCCTTTCTGAATTCAATATGCATGCCTATTTGAAACTGGATGTTTCTCAAACTGCTTTATTCATCCTTTTTTTAAAAAAACTCCTATTTTAAAAGAACATAGCTTGAACTTGGGCACACTTTTTGTTGGTTTTCCTTTTTTTTTCTTCAAAGCACTGATTCTCATTTTTTGGAATGTAGAAGCGTGTCAGTGGAGAGAATATGGCAAGATTTGTATAAAGTTTGAGGACACAGTACTAACAACACAGTATTATTTAGAGACAATATACTTTAAAAGATAATATTTCCAGCAGAGAAAACGCAAGCACCTCATTTTCCCCCTTTCCCTCTTTTATATATATGTGAAGAATACCACAAAAGCATACTTAAATACCCTGTTATATTGTGATCTATTCTAATTATATGGGATCAGTCAGCTGTAGGAAAATGTGCTGGTTTAAAAGTAAACCAGCAGGAGAAATGAACACAACACAAAAGAGATTACAGTCAGAGTTACAATTTAATAAAAATATTACAATAAATGCAATGACACAAAGAGAAATTGGTTTTAACCCACAAAACCCGGAAGTATAACCCAGCCCCCGGGGCACAAACACAATGGTGTTTGTTAGTCCCTGTGCTGAAACCCCCATGGTTTCCCTGAGTACAAAATAAAAGGAACGGAAAAAAAGTCTATTGGTGCAGATGATGGTCGCAGTCTGATCGAGAGTGCTAGTTGTGGTCCTGACGAGACTCTGGTCCTCCTCTGGATCCAGTGAGTGGTCCCAGAGGTCTCCAAATCCCAAGATTATATAGCCTCAGGTTCAGGTGGGAACACCCAGTACCTCCCCCAGGGCAGGGAGTTCCACAATGGGCCATCAACAATTTCAAAAATACTCCCAGACATGATGCCTCAGGCTGGGTGTGGAGGTGCTAATGACTTCCTGAAAGGGAGTTATCACAGCTCTTATCTCACAGGCTTCTTTCACACCCAGCTTACATCTTGCGGGGGGTCGGGTGTGTCCTGGGCAGCTGCTGCAAATGGTCCATTGTTAACAGTTCATGGGAAATTACATAGAGGATGTAGAATACACAGCTTTGATCACACCCACACAGTGATAAACTGGTCCCACCTGCTGATCTAGGACACAGTCTTAGGATGCCATTTCAATTCTATGTAGTTTCTAGCCTGGGGAAAAGAAAGTGTTTCAGAATCTCTTTTCCTTCTTCCATACCACTCTTTCTTTAGTGCTGTTTAGTTTTAGACTTTACTGCTTTTGAGGTGATCTCAAAATACTGGTCATGGGCTCTTTCAATGGCTTTGTTTTTAACCTATCTAGCACAATTTTAGCATTAGTACTTTTCCAGTTAGAGAACACCGACAGTCTACTTGCTTCATTTTTATTTTTAAGTTCTTCCATGTGAAGGCAAACAATCAATGTTATTTGTTTTAGTTTGCAGAATATTTTAATCACCTGACAGCCTGTGGAAGTTAATCCTTTCTTTGTCATGTAAACAGATAGACATCTGGGTGAAAGATTTTTACTGGGCCATCATGTACTTCATGCATCATTTGATGCCCCTCCTTGAGGTGCTCAACCTTGTTACTTGACTAAGCCCTTTTATATTTTCAAGAGATGAGGAGAAAATATGGGTCAGCCAGGACTGATCATCAGTCAAATAACTTAGTAGGTATTCAGAGAAAGCAAAATAAAGAAAAACCTAACTGTAGAAAAGCGTTGCAGGTGTCTCACTTGTTTTTTGTTTGTTTTGACAAATGAGATGCATTAAATGCCATGTTTCATACTGTTTTACATTTCTGAACTCCCTGGAACATTTGGAGCTCTCTTCATGGTATATTGCTAATGAATGTATAAACAAAGCAAGTATTACCTGGCCTCTTGTAGAAATTCTAATAATATATTAAAATGAAAGAGCAACAGTCTCTTGATAAATTTAAAAATTAATATGTATACAAATTTTATTGTCTTGTTTGTTCTTTGTGTCTCCACTGGGTCTGTTTTTGCTCCAAAAATTTTCACACCATTTTGGAAGGTTACCAGCTCACACAGAAACACGTTCACCATACAGACACAAGTAGAGAAGATGTAAATCAAGTCCAGTGTGGCAAACACAAATTTAAAGAAAAGTAGCTTTCAATCAGGAAAGAACCAATATAATTATGATTCTGTTTAAAAAGTTATACTTTTTGTATGCAAATGACCACTTTATAAAGAAAAATGTTCACTGGAAACCATAGAAAGTAATAATGAGGAAGGAAGTGGTAATACAGACATTTATATTGCATAAAGACAGGCAAGGGAGCAAGAATTTACATAACAAGAATTCCCTGTCTATTAGTTTAAGAGTATTCCTGCTGAGTTTAGCAATGTTGAAAGTCTCTAACTCTTGGTGCTTAATGCACAGAGATCTTCTGTTCATTTAATTAGAAAATGTCAGTGCTTTATATCTCTCTGGACTGTTGCACTAATGTTCTTCAAACCTTTTCTGTAAAGACCATGCATGCAACTGATCTCGTTAGGACTGTCTGCCGAGACTGCCAAATCTGAGTGTGTGTTTCTGTACAGTTGTTGATATAAAAAGGCCCTCCATCTATCCTAGTCAGATGATTTAAAACAACCATTAACAGTCACTATTGATGAGGTAAAGATTACTATTGAATATGTGGTTGTTATA
>JAOXXN010000461.1:131297-141704 GCA_026770055.1 Myrmophylax atrothorax | reverse complement strand
CTCCATAAAAAAAAAAAAGCTCCAAAGAACCCCTTGAATCTCAGACACACAGTGGAGCATGTCTTGTTCCTGGACAGCACCTGCTGCTCAGTCCTACTCAAGTGTATTACAAAATTATCTGTTTCTCAAAGGGAACTTTATTGACTAATCCCATGCCAAAAATGTACTTTAACAAAGAGGTAACACATTAACTGGTAAGGGACAAGGGATGTACAAGGAATGTAGAGAAAAAACACTGTTTTATATCTCCTATACCATGTTATTTATACTCTAGTTGTATTGTGTTCTTGTTTTACAGCACAAACATATACTATATTCTCAACAAATTCTGCTCTGTCATTTTTTGGGGATTATCCCAAAATCTGTATTATTTTTAGTAGTTCAGCTCCTGATGAGCAGAATGAAGTTTGTACATTTGCGGTATAAATCTGAAAAGATAATTATAATTTTTTTTAATTAAGACATCAAACAGTATTTTTCTTCTGGTTGTTTTAATTATGCCACTAGCACCAGCTCAGGGACATTGTTTACAAACATGCAATAATGACATTTCCCTATAGTGCAGAGGCAAAAATGGAGCAAGATAGTCTTTGAGTGTATTCCTTGAAATGATGGAGATAGGATCAACCATAATATAATACGTGAACGCCATCAGTTCTACTATGTGAACAAGAGGGGCATTTTTAAGGTAAACATTACCTGTTGCTTTCTCTTCAAATCCTAATTTTCCCCCAAACTCAGTAAGTTTTCTGGTCTGCCCTTCTGTAGACTTGTGTGCTCAGTTTCAATACAGAATAACAAATGGACAACAGACACAGTCGTCATCAGTCACCCTGTATTCTTTAATCACAGTATCCTAGTTACAGTGGCCAGGACCAGTTTATCACTGCGTGGATGTAACAAAAACTGTATTCTACACCCTCTATGTAATTTCTGATGAACTGTTAATAATGGATAATTGGCAGCAGCTGGCCAGGCCACACCTGACACCTCAGGCTACAAGCTGGGTGTTAGAGAACCCTGGGAGAAAGAGGAGTGTTTCTATGTTTTCACACCAATGTGTGATAACTTCCCTATTGTTAATATAACTTAATATACTGATACTATATCTTCTGGGGTTTTGCTGATACCAGCTCTAGTCATAAATTGCACCTTACTGCATCCCTGATAAGCACAGCTGTATTGACAGAGCTTGTTGTAGAGACATAGTCCTTAGTTTCTGGTCTGAATTGTCATGTGTTTACTCTGTTGAGACTGTCAACTGGACTCCTAAACTAGATAAAACTGATTAGCCAGTTTCCATCAAGATACCAAAAATAAACCAGCAGAAAATTATCTGATGATTAGTCCAATCTGCTATCACAATGTGGCTGGTATAATACCAGTAGTATCGGAGACTTGAACTCTTCTCTTAAGATGTGCTTGTAAGTACCACAACATTTGTTAGTTTTCTTTCCTTTATATTTATCTTGGCTCAGTTGTGATAAACAGATGCTTGTGCGGTTAAAAAAAAAAAAGTGACAATAAAACCAAAAGCTTTTTAAAAATCTGAATTGATTTATATTTCAGAAAGAAGCAGCCTGTAATATGCTGAGTTATGAATACCTGGTCTGATTCCAATTGATTCTAACTTGGCCATTAACCAATTAGATTACTGAGAAAGAAAAGAGGGGGAGGGGGGAACAAACCCTAAAAAAAAAGAGAGAGTTCAGCAGTTGAAAACTAGATGCTATATGAACTGCCAGGTGTAAAGGTGCTCTGAGGTATTTTAAAAAGGAGCCTGATTTAAGCTCACAGTTGAACTCCTCAGGAATTTTTTTTAACTGGGCTCAAAGTTGTAATAATAAACATTGTTGTCTATTGGTTTCTCTGTGCACAATACATGATGTTTCGAACAGCTCTTTTAAAGTGAGATTGGTAGGTTAGGACACATCTCTCTAGTTATTACAGAAATGGGCCATAAGGCCATTTCAAAAAATCTCTTATTGAAAGTCTGCATAGCAGGCCACTTTTTAGCACAGTTGAGCTTATTGAACCCCAGTTCATTGAAGGAAGGACAAGACAATAGATACAACAAATCCATATAATTTAAGCAAAATCTCTCATTAGGCAAATCTGCAGATAGGATATGACCCAGAAATAATTGAACCTAGGTAAGAAATGTTTCAAAAAGCACAGTATGCAGTAAGCAAGAAAATAGTAGGTTAATGTGCTCAGATTACTTAAAATTCATTATTTTTCAGTCTCATGTTCATTGCTCTGCCTCTGAACTGCAAAACTTCAGGAAATTTCTCTTCTACTCTATGGACATAAACACAAGCATATTCTTTGTGATAAATGTATTTAGACTACATCTGTGAAAAGACATAGACCTTATTAGTTGCTAAACAATCTAATGGAAGAATTTCAGCCAAGAGCTTCACTTATAACCTGACGTGATAAGGCAGAGAAGCAATAAAATAACTAAGACAATTTTGTAAAGTGCTGCCATAACCTTAGAGTAACCAAATGAACACATTACAAGAATGTGTCACCTGTGACATGCTATTGTTAAATTTCAAGTTACAGTAATAATCTAAACTGTAATAACAATCTCTGTTCATTTGAGACCATAAATTGTTCCAAAAAAACATCCTATCCTAAAGGACTGCATAAATATCATAAATCCTTAATTTATAAAAACAGATATGTAAATAGAAAAATGAAGAAATGTTATGAAGCCTACAGAAACATCTGATGCCAGGGCTAGTTTAAGAATGTAACTACTTGGGATGGGTTTAACTTTGTTGCTGCTGCTGAAGTCAGCGGAAAGAACTAATTTTTAAAAATACCACTCCGGAGTTCGTGGCTTGTAAGGTCTTATACTCAGACTTCTACAAATCATTTAAAAAACTTAAAAGATATCCAAATGTGGTGGGTGTTTTTTGGTTGAGCTGGCAAAATGCCAACTGCCCAACACAGAGTCAGTTTCACTCTCCTCTGCTGAGTAAAGGGAGAAAGAAAAAAAGAATTCTAAAATTTAAACTTAATTATATAAATCTATACAGAAAAAAGAAAATTAAAAAAAGACTACAATATAACACACACCTACACAAGTTAGAAATAACAAAAAATAACTCCCCACTCCCCACTGAACACAAATCCTACCATTCTAGCTACAAATCACTTAAGAGAACTCAATTCCCCAAGGGACAGACCCAAGCCGAGAAAAAGACTAAGAACAATCATTTTACTCTTCTAAAATACCATAGCTATGAGGTGGTAGGGCCTGGTCCAGGAAAACAACATGATACATCCTTCCCAGATGAGCAGCCATCAGGAACTGGACTAAGCCCCTCCTACACCTGCTTTTATATTTGAGATGATGTCAGAATATGGTATGGAATACCATTGGCCAGTAGAAATCAGCTGTCAGCTTGGCTGACCCAGCTCAAGTCAGCAGATTATCTCAGGCCTACTCTGAAAACTAAAGCCTAAATTTAGGACTAGCATAAACTATAACAGGTATTTTGTTTATTTGGTGGGGTTTTGTGTTTTGGTTTGGTTTGGTTTGGTTTTTGTTTTTTGTCTTTTATTTTTAAGGAGAAAAGAAGAAATGAACAATGCACCAGAGAACACTTAAACACCATAGAGTACATTACACTGCTTCCAAGCTGGTGGTGTGTAATAAAACTACAAGGTATTAATGTCTCTGTTAGCTTATCTGCTTGATTGTCTTGACAGCACAGGACAAGGAATATCTATGAATAACAAGTATGTACAGACAGGTATCCAGGGCCTCTTTTTAAATTACTGAACTGACAGACCTTTTGCACTCCAAATTCAGATTCTAATAAACATCTATTATAGGAAATTGCACTCAATGCAATTTACAATAAAGAGGCAGACCAGATTTCAATAAGCAAATACTTTAAGTCCAAGGAATCTCCACTTTCCTTTTAAGCCATGTTGAAACTTTGAAGTCATAAAGACTGGAAGAAAGGCTGTTCTCTTTTTCTAGGGTATGAAATACCCACATGTTGGTCCTTTCAAAGAGAAATGATTTCTGACCATGACATAAGCTTAACTTGCCATCTGTTGTGCAATAGAGTATGAAGTATGAACTTGGATTTCAGATTCTGTGAATGTTAACAGATGTTATACCAAAAAAACACATACTAACTGCAGGCGAAATTTTGTAGTTCTCACCCAGTAAAACACAACAAAAGCTGAAGTGAACAACACCTAACTAAAGGCTACAGGATTTGGCAACTTTAGCCTTACTTTCTTATCACCTTGAAAAGCCAAGGCAAACAGATTTTGTTTCATTTTCTGCATGCCATGGGAAGGTGGAAGAGTGAAACAAGGTAAAAACTGGGAAGATAAGAGACTGAGTTTAAGGAAATAGCTATTCTTATCCTTTCTCTATAGGCCTGCACTACACAAAATGCACACATCCAGGGAATCAGTGTTGAGGGTGATGCTGTAGGGGTTTTTGATTTTTTACATTTTTATAGATTTTAGAAGTACTTGTAACTATAGTAAAAGGCAAATTTAGTGTTACTATTTCTAGCTGTTTAAGTTCAATGTTTAACTATATCCTATTTCAATGCCTTAAATTCTTTTAGTTATTTAGTCTTGTTTCCAAGGTAGAAGGTTGAAGAATATCAGAAGGCCTGCCACACAAGACATAAACAGTGGCAGAGTGACCAGAAGTCAGAACATTGGAAAACCTCCAGGAGTCCTACGTGTGATGAGGAAGACAAAGATGAGGAATGAAAGGTCCCAGATCTCCCCAGGACTCATATCAGAGGGGTTGGGCCTGGGGCAGGACAAGGCTGGACTGAGAGATGTATAAAGTGGGGATGGATGGACAGTATTATAAAAACCATGTAAATTAGAGTTTGAGTGCACACGTCAATACGTATTTCTGGATATGAGCCTGGGTGCTCATTAAAGCCACTGCTCTCTTACTTTATCTCCTACTAAAATTGGCTTGGAGTCTTTTTTTCAGACTTTTTTAGGCAACAAGGGAGTGAGTGCAGCTCCTGTGAGACTTCAGGAGATTCAAGGAGTTAGTAAGTTTCTTCATAAATTCAGTCCTCACCAAGTACACTGATGAAACTGGAGCCTCGCAGGTCCTTTTTCAATACTGCAGTAAAGTACAAGCCCATCAATGTGCACTTCCCAAGGCACAGTCAAGCTTCCTGAGCCTGTTGGCAGGAGTATGAATTTTAGACTACAGTTTACTGCTAAACACAGTGAAAGTCATGCGAATGGCCTGCCACTGCTTCTCTGTTGATCTTCAATGTTAAAATAAAATCGAGATTTTTCCTTCAAATGAGTTTCAAGGAAGAGTTTTTCTGTATATAATTATGCAGAAAATGTCTAGTAAATCATAAAATGGTTTCACTTTAAGACATATAAAAGCAGTGAATTATTGAGTAATATTCTTGTGATTGTAGTGCTATATTATTCTTACATTGTCAGGCAATCTGTAGAAATTTTTTCTGCTTCAGGCAATCTTTTCTATACATCTGTTGTTACCTATGTTTTTCTCATTATGATAAGTACTCTGATCTCTCATAAACTGTTCAGCATCTTATAAACTGTAATATAACACCTACACAGAGCAACATAAGGATTGAAAAGATCATAACAATCACAACTGTAGCTCTCAGATAACCCAAAAATACACAATAGAAGAATAAGGAGGAGAGGACAGGACATCTTTTGATAGTCAGTAAAGATTTAAATTCCATTAAGAATCAGATTATTTTCTCTTTCAGAGATGTTCCTTGGAGATATGATTTTTAAAGTCATCATAAGCCAGGTTCAAGTCAAATAGTTTCCCTCTGATAAAAAAGTTGCCTTTGCAATTCAAAACTCCTCTTCTAAAGAGCAGTAACCACAACCCACATTACTGAGAGCACACCTAACAAGTATAGGCATGAATTCATAACGCCTTTATTTCAATGCCTTTAATATTATATTCTGCATACAGTTATCAATTTGAAACACAGTTTAGTGTGATTTATTATTAGCTGTAGGTTAGCCTTTTCTATTAATACAGTAGACATATATTCTCTCAGAGAAGAGGCTCACAGTGCAGCCAAGATGTGGATTTGTGAGGTTCCTAAGAAGCAGCTCAGTAACTCACTCGTTCTTGCATTATTTCATTCATTCATTTTCATTGAGAAAAGAAAGAAAGTATTATTTCCCTCTGCACAATATGAAATTAGATTGGCCCAGTTTGAGCAGGAATCTCAGATTTGAAGTAGTTTTCAAAACAGTAAAACTTATTATAAGGCAGCAATCAACTCCACAGTTGTGCAAAAAAAAAGCTTTGACTATGGAGAAGATAGGATTTCTCCAGGCTTATAGTCTAACACAGTCTGGGCTTGCTAGACATATTTTTTGATTTCTCCCTTAGAAGGATTTCTTTCCTTCCCCTTCTCCATCTTCCTGACTTTTCCCTCCCTTTTAATGTCTCTCATCATTTCACCATCAGCAGGTACATCAGAAGCCTGTGCTTCACACAAGATTTTCTATGTAAAGGTGCTCAAAAAAGACCTGCGAAAAAAGCATGTGAAAAGAAACTTAACAAACATGGACAAGAGGTAAATGCTTAAAGATAAGGAGAAAGCTAGCAAAAATCTGTATCCTAAAAGGGAAAGAAAAATAACCTTTCAAAAGAGGGGAGTGCATTAGTTTTACCATTTCACTTGTAATGCCTTGCACCTGGAGATAGACTGCTGCAAGATAGACAGCTGATACAGGCCAGGAAAGACAGAAAATAATCTCAAAAGGACAAAAATAAGAAATAAAAGTCAGAGCACTCAGGAGTAAAGCCTCTAGCCTTTTAAACTGCTGTTTGCAGGAACACTGCAGCGTATCACTTTGGTGGTTGCACTGTCTCAGCCTCCCTCAAGGGCAGTGATGAGAACAAACTGGAAATCTAACACATACCAAAAAGTGGCCTTGGCTGAGCAGCAGCTCAAGCCTGAACTGTCACCTCTGAGGTGTTTGAAAATGCCATTTTGGCTGGGCACCAGCTCTGTGGCTGTGTTTGGAAGGTCATCTTCTTAAAGTATTTCTTTAGGCTTTTGCTGCTATGGTTATCACACAAGATTTGAGACACTTAAAGTAAGATCAACACATTACTTGGGTCAAAGCGGGAAACTGTGCTGGTAACAAATACATTTTCTGCCTATTATTCTATACTTATTTCAGCACAATATGCAGCATCTATATTTGGAAAGAAACTATTGCTATTAATTCTGTTGGGGGAAAATAAAGTTTGACTTGTGAAAGTGCTTATTTATACCAGTCTGCTATTCTTAAATGGGATGATTTTCTTATAGAAAGGCTAAGTGTCTGTCAGATCACTATTTTTATTTTTACCTTTATACCACCAGTAATAATGGGGATCTTACACAATGAAATAAGGATAAACAGATGAGTTTAAAGGGCAAGCCCCGAGAAAAAGAGTATATGCCAACATTTGCACAACATTATCGAGGAACCTATTGCCCAATGTCAGTGCAAAATGCTCAATACTTAATGACATTGTAACATATTCACCTAAAAATATTTCACTTAAAAATATATCATTCCATAAATAAAATGCAAATCTATTCTTCCACAAACTAGAAGACAAAATATAAAGGCATGAAAATAGTTTTTATCAGGGTATCAAAATGGTTTTGAATACAACAGTGTATATACTTGCTGTAAGTCTTTTCTCAGTCCAGAATCTTCACTTCCTCTGTGACCTCTATGTTGAGGCTGGTTTGTTTCCTAACATGTGCAAAGAGTACTCCTAGTTACTACTATTAAAAATCAAGTTTGCCAGCAGACAAGACAACATCCACCTTTCCAGGAACAGACAATAAAATTTCAAATAACCAATATCTGGCTGTAAACTAGTGAGTTCATATTTACAACTAGTTCCAAATACCTCACAGGAGAAAAGGGATACATCAATGTTTAAAGAATGTTTTAGAGGCATTAATGATAGGCATTTTACACACATGCACAGAGTAGCTATGAAGGATTTTAGTCTGTTCAAACTACTCTGTTATGCAGATCTGCATTTGATGATATTTAATTTCTATTCCCCTTCTCTACTAAAAAAATAATTAAGACGGGAATAGGCGAACCCAGTTCCAGTTGGGGTTTTTTTGGGACATGGAATTATAGACTTCCTAAAAGCAGAGTAAGTGGATATAAAGATAATTTTATAAAATTAAATTTAATGTAAAAAAGAGAAAATAAACATGATTCATGGATGTCCTAGTTCAGCAGGTGGGACCACTTTATCACTGTGTGGGTGTGACCGAAGCTGTGTATTTTACACCCTCTATTCATTCCCATTAACTGTTAATAATAGACCATTTGCAGTAGCTGCCCAGGGCACACCTGACCCCTCAGGCTGTGAGCAAGGTGTGAAAGATACCTGTGAGATAAGAGCTGTGATAACTCCCTTCCAGGAAGTCATTAGCACCTCCACACCCAGCCTGAGGTGTCATGTCTGGTAATGGGCCATCAATGATTCTAAATACCCCATGACTCACAGAGTGAGATCACCCATTGTGTAATTCCCCACCCTAGGGGAGGTACTGGGCATTCCCACATGGACCTTAGGGGATATAATTTTGGGGGTTTTGGACCTTGGGATCCCTGCTCGTCAGATCCAGAGGAGGACCAGAACCTCAACAGGAGGAGACCACCACTCTCGACCAGACTGCGACCACCATCTACACTAACAGGTTTCTTGCTTCCTTTTTTACTTTGGACTTGGGGGAACCACATGGGGTTCAGCACAGGGTCTGCAAACCCCTTTGTGTTTGTGTCCCAGGGTGCTGGGTTATATTTCTCGGTTTTGTGAGTTAAAAGCCATTTCTTTTTGTGCCATTGCATTTATTATAATATTGTTATTAAATTGTAACTCTGACTTACCATCTCTTTTGTGTTGGGTTCGTTTCTCCTGCCAGTTTACCTTTAAACCAGCACAATGGAGCAAAAAGAAGAAAACTTTCCACTTACTCAGTGTACCAAGACAACAAACAATTGTCAGTGCAAGTTTCTCACCCAGACTATACAGGGACACATCTATGCAGCAATTTACAGAGAGATATGAACTTGCCTTGTCTGTAACCCAGTTGTCTCAAAGTCACAAGACACTGTCACATCCACACTAGAATATCAGCCTCCTCAGAGCACTTACTAGGTCCAGACTGGATCTCTACTAAAAACGTTTTTAGCTGTTTTGGAGCACAGGCAAAATGAGTTCATGTCTGCCTGAGAAAGACCAAGCTGAGTGCAACTTATGACTCACAACAGGTACCTCACATCCTGGAGAACTGCTTAGGTCTCTTTGGCACTGCACAAATAAGGTGATAATTGCCAATGAACTGACCATCCAACTTGGAAAAGCCAGTAAAGGAGCTGAAACAACCTCTCTGCTCTTGGGAGGGAAACTAAAGACTATGAAGATGGTATTAGTCAGGGTTCTTGTCCATTAACACTAGATTTGAGGATACATATGTGATGTGCTTGAAAAATAAGGACAAAATGAGCCTCAGGAATATTTTTCATTAAAAGCAAAAAATCATACGAAACATAAACAATACACTAATATTAGTAAAGAGGAATGCTGCCACCTATTCACAAACACACTTGATACTTAATATCCTCTAAATTAATCAGACCCCTTCTCAGATCACCTGCCCACCTGTGTTTCCCAGATGGCAGTACAGTCAGCCCTGTGTCACCCCTTCCCAATTCACCTGGTGCACATGAGGGATTTCTGCAGACAGCATGCCTTGTGTGCTGCAACCCCTGATTAATGGGTCTGCCAACAGTACTTGCAGTGGGGGCTGACTAATGAATAGAATGGCAAGTAGCTTAGAGGCCTCCTGCTTCTACAGCCTACTACTGTGTTTAAAGCAGTTCATTCAGGCCAGTTGATTTCAGCTGTGCAACACTCTGGAATGACCTTTGGGCCAGGAAGAGTTAACCTGTAAAATAGCATTTTGTGAATAAAATCTGACATAAGCTCACCATGCTTTCCTTCTCAGGGATTAGATCTTTATTATGCAAATTCTGGTTGTAGACAAGCAGATGGGTATACTGGAATAAATCACATTTCAGCACCTACATTGCTAAGAACAGCAAAAGAATATAATACACCAAGCAGATTTATATCCTGTTAGGTAATCCTCCAGGATTGCCCTTGCTGAAAAGTCAGACCCAGTTTGTGTGAGAAGCAGTCAGTAACACAGAAAACTAAAACATGGAATTGAGTGTGAACTTCTTACTTCATGAAGGCAAAACGTAGCTTTTTCTTTAGTAACCTTGCTTCCCTGAGTATTTTTACAGCAGGGGAGTAATAGAAATTAGATGTTCTAGAGATACATGCTATTT
>JAOXXN010000461.1:116396-131255 GCA_026770055.1 Myrmophylax atrothorax | reverse complement strand
AAAAAAGGCAACAAATTTCTGACAAGACTGACTTGCATGTGAAACAAGGTGGCATCCCTCTCTGAACTTTAAATAGAAACATTTTTTCCTCCACAAGAAGCCTTTATCACTCTTTCACCAAAAGGAAGGTCACATCTTTCACAAGAGATTTGCCGGCTTGTAAGTGCTGCCTGCAGTGTACAGACAAATGCAATCTTTTAAAATGCTAACTGTGTTATACTTGCACCTGAGGGATCCAACGATACAAATGTAATGTGGCCTAACCAGTTTGTCTTAGCAAGACCTTACAGTGCTGATTTGAAACAGCTGAACTAAATCAACAGTTACCTTGAGCCAAAGGCCTTTGGAGAGCAATTAGAGTCAAAGCCTGGGTTTTGAACCCAATATGCCCTGTCAGTCTCAATGATTTGTGTTTGTTGTACTCAGCCTCATTTCCTATGTGAAATACAAGGCTGTATAAAGAGGAAAAATTCCCAAGATTAAAAAATGTTTGACCTCAGTGCATTTGTGAGCATGAAAGTACACATGTCTAAATGACCATTTTGGTTTGTAGTACAAAGTTCTATTGATGTTGGCAGGCTGAGCTTCCCTGCCTCAAAGCCACATGAATGGTTTCAAGTTTCAGCCAAAAAATGTTTTCCACATGCTTTAGTGTGGGCCAATTCACACAGCAGATTTTGCAGAGACTGTGGCCAAGTGCTTCATAAAGGGCTGCCTTCTTTGGGATCAGGGAAACCACAACAGACACATTGCTAATGCAATCTAATTATCTGCTTGAATATTTTTCCAGATGTATCCAATATCTGAAAATACTGCAATAAAAAGGGGTATTATTTGGCTCTTTGGGCTGAAACAGTGGCATAAAGAACCTGCTTGTCTACAGGGAAGTTATAATGAAGTAAATCTGCAACTGCCTTTAAATCAGTCAAACAAAACTGAACACCCCAAAGATAGCCTATTTGTTGCCTTATGTTTGGAATTAACCTTCCAAAGAAAAACATGAATAGAGAAGTAGGGGTTTCTTTTTTGTCAAAAAGCGCATCTCGTTCTTACAAGATAGTTTACTTCATTTGCAGATCACAATTTGATACTGGGTAGGTTGACCTAATACAGGACATCTTTTCACTGAAATGAGATGTAAGACAAAGGCTCTGGGAAGTGGTATGTGGATAGTTATGTCATGAGCTATTTCTCCTTTTTTTTTTATTTTATTACTAGAGATCATTAGAAGTGAACTATTATATGAGTTACAGGCATATTACTCAGTACCCCAGTTCCAGACAAATGTGAAAAAACAAAGTGGCTTTTTCCTCCAACAAGACTTCCTAGATTCCCTGCTTACTGCCAGTGGGGATTGGTTCCTTTCTTCCTGCTAGTGTGTCTAAAAACCATAAATTGTCATAGGTTTTTCAAACAGGAACTGACCATTCAATAGATTTTCCTGTAGTTCTATGTCTTGATCCAGGCATATAAATGAAAATACAGATGTCAGAGTTTCCATCAGTATTTCAATAATGTGCAGTTTGCATAATCCGCAGTTCCAGAAACACAGAACTATTTAAAATGCTTTCATTTCTGTATGTCACAAAGGATTTCCATTGATGACTTTCATGAGATTGCCAGTAACAAGACTTCTTAATCCCTAGAAGGATATTTCATTTTAGGATATAGGCAGTAATTTATCTTTTATTTTCTGTTTATCCTCAGTCACAATCGCAAAAAAATACCCCAACAATACAAACAACAAGTCTGATTTCCACCACAAATCCCTAAATGAATGAATACTGGTGACAAGGTAATGTGTCCTTAAACAGGTATAAAGCTGTGGCTGCTAAATCTGAACACAGTATGAGAAGAATGCTGGAAACCCCAGGGGAGATAATGACCAAAAGGAATCTAGTTTGGTTTTTTTGGCGTTTCAGTGTGGTTCATGAGTTATTTAATCTGTTTCCACACAATGATGTTTGTCAGATGTGATTTACAAGAGTCTGTGGTTGTATGTGTGCTCATAAATACCAGTCTCAGAAGCAGCATTTGCCAGTTTTGGATTACTGCATAAGGAGTGGCAAGGGTGGGATAGAGAGATCAGTTCAAAAACATACATAGCTCTAGACCTTCCTAGTGATTTAAATCACTATTTGCACCTTTAAAATGGAAAATAAACTTCATTACATTTCCTGCCTTCACTCACCACATAACTTGCCACAGCTCAATATGCTTACTTGTTTTTTCATAAAGCAAACAACTCTAAGAATCTGAGAAATAACAGAAGATGGAATATCTATGTTGTGCATACCCTTGAAGTAAAGTGGCATATTAAATAATATTGAAGAAATGTTACTGGACATGTATAAGTATGCTTGAATCCATCATCCCAATCCAAAGCAACAGAGTTATCAAGTGGTCAGTCAGTATTCTAAAGACTAACATTCTGAACAGGTTATGTAGGTTGCAGTATGTTCAGTCAACAGTGTAGCTGAACAGTAACCAATTACAAAAAAAAAAAAAAAACGTAAAATTTGTAACTCCTGACTAAAGTGAGGTTTCAAAAGTTCTCCTATGGACACACTCCCTTGACAGCACATTTGATAGTTAAAGCAGACATACTGTACACTCTACTACATCTTGGTCCTTTTGTTCCCATACTAGGACAAACCTACTAAGGTAAAGAGACAGTTCTGCAAGTAATATATACATGCCTATAGCCAAGTTATACAAGAAGCTTAAATTACACAGATTCATCTTTCATGTGCATAAAATAATGAGAAAGATTCAGGTATTTCTTTTTCTTTTCTGTCTCACGTAAAATAGCACACTCACTTAATGGTGGTAACATCTAAATAAGAAATGTTATAAGGAGCAGATCCCCACAATTATTTTCTGTAGCAAGGAAGGTCTGCAAGAGGTACTTAACTGCTAAGCACTCCTTCATAGAAAACAAAAGAGGAGAAATGTTATTTTGTGAAAACGCGTAACTATCAACCAGCTGGTAACCAAGCTAAAAGATGTCCCATGTTTAGTTAAAAACACCACACAATGCTGTATATAACACCTTGATCTAAAGTATTAGCTCTAGAAATTTAGTATTTTCCAAAATCTGTGGGACGGCATTTTTCAATTGTTCTACATTAGGCTTGCAACTTTCCAGCAAAATACTAAATGTGCTAAAATCTAAACTAAATTAAATTTTTTTTTTCAATGCAGCTAAACTTGGTTAGAGGTCACAGGTCATATCTACATGTGAAGGGTGCTGTTTCCTGAGATCTGTTGGATAACCACATATAAAAATTTCACTATAGACCACCTCAGTCTCCAGAAACAATCGAGCAATATCTCTATTGAAAGTGCACAGCACAACTTAGACCTGTGCGTATTACCATAATGTAAACATTACCCTACTGCTCTTAATGTTGACCATGATGTAGTATCAGCCCTTTATTTAGTATCCTGTTTTCCTCTAATATTTTTATTGATATTCCTTTCTTGTTTGTAGTTTTGTTTTGTTTCAGGTTCTGTTCAATGGAGAAAATTGTTTCTCAGCTTTTTATTATCTTTCCCTCCTTTGGCCTTTCCCTTTATTAAGTCCTTTCTTTCAGACTCCTACTGTTCTTTTGCTTTCTCCCATTTCCAGATTACTAAAGGCCAGTAGATTTCTACACAAGAGCAAACAAGTAAAAGCACAGTAGCAGAGGCCATGAGGGAGTGTGTAGAATGCACATTTCTGCCCTTACGTTGCACTGCCAGACAAGGAAATATATTTTTATGCAATTGATGAAAATTTTTGTATTTCTTCCTGGACAAATAATATTTTCATAAATCCAGATGCAAGCTCTGGGATCTTGGTTAATTGCCAGTTTTAATGAAACTTAAGAGTTGCCATATAGCACAATACAAGGAAGAGTTATGTCAGTAGCAGTGGTATTAGATATTCCTGTGGGATACCATTTACCTTTGTTCCTTTCCCAAAGAGTAACCTGTAAACAACTACTGTCATGCTCAAGAATGGGTTTGTTTTTCACCATGAATGAAGAAGAAAAGTTACTTTCGGAAGTCAAGAAAAACAGAATAATTTCAAAAAAGCTGCAAAATAATTACATAGGACTTAAACTCAGTAAGACTGTTAACTTTCTACACTAATTTTCCTGACATTGCAAATGTTTCAGCTGCTATTATTGTGGGTGTGCCACTGAACATAATAATTCAGCATACAAAAATTCTTGCAAAAAAATGGAGAAAACCTAAGAGCAAACATTGTGTTAAATATCCCCATGCTAATAAATTGTGGAATTTCCTTTTGGAAAACAGGCAGTCAGCCTCATAGTAGAATAAGATTTGACATGATTCACAGTTCTGGAAAATGTGTCAAAGAGGAATTTAAGGCTTTAAAGCACAACAGAGAAAGGCAGAAAGATCTTCAGACTCTTTGACCTCTTACTGTAGTAGCATTAGCTGATACAGACACTCGTCACACATCTATGTACACGTACTTGCAACAGGAACTGTAGAAGGTTTTAACCTTTGTCAGGCCATGGTTTTTTCCCCCTTCCCCATTCAAAGAAAGTAATATGTTATGTTTTGTGTTGCAGGTAATGCATAGTAATAGTACGTAATGATATTTTGAACTTGCTCACTCAATAGAAATTTACAAAGTTCACAGCATTTACTTGCAACTTAGCGGAGTACATATGCCATTCCATTCAAGAGAAGGCCTGTGGGTAATCATTTAATCAAAACCACTGCTGTGACTGCTACTCATAAAGAAAATTACAAAGCAGCAGCATCTTCAAAGCCAGGATTACAAAGATTAAATAGGAGCCACTTTTTGCTAAGTGTTGGATAAGAATAAATGACAGGGTCCTTAAATTTAAAGGAAGTTAGAGAGGGAGAATTATTCATTTTGCCTTACCAGTATTTCCTAATTTTTATTTCCTCCCTTTATACTTACAGTAAATGACAAAACTGAGAATTCTTGAAAATCAGACAGAAAGTCTGATGGTCATACAAAAAGATGCTTTGTCCTAAATCTACAACTTTGAGTAATATTGATGTTTTATTTTAAAGTTGATTTTGTAAAAAAAAAAAACCAAACAAAACAACAAAAACTTAAGAAGACACTCTCCCCATTATTCTTACAGTGCAACACATGGACTGAAGTCTGAAAAAGTACAATTTTATGTAGTTTCTTCTTAAAAGATACAACACTGTACACTGTATATAGATATATATGGGCAGCTTCTGTTGTTGGGTGACAGGAGGATAAGAAACTGAGCAGACTGGAGTTCCAGATTGTAAACATGCTTACAAGGAAATAAAGACAATCTGAAAAGAACTGCAAGCAATTAATTTCATTTCAAAAGACTAAGAACTTGATCTGATGTCACATTCATTTTGAAACAGCATTCTTTGGTAAAATAAATACATTTATCAAAATAACAGACCTCATACTAATAATGATACTTTTATTTACATTATCTCTTGGCATCATGTGTATTGCCAAGTGATCTTAATCACTATACAGCTATGTCATCCAGTGATGCCCCAAATAAGTGCCCAAAAATTAGGAATGCAAAGATAGAGACAGGACTGGATACTGATAGAACAAAATGCATCATTTCTGAGGAGCAGGAGCACATGAAAAACAACAATACTACTGCACTACAAACACATTCAATCAACCAACTACTCTCCATATTTAGGTTTCTTCTCCCAAAAGTCTGTTATATCTGGCTATATGTAGCTTCTGATCTAGGGCAGGCTGCAACAGATGTGATTGCAAAATAAGCATTGTTCTTAGTCTTTTATGTTAAAACTTAAATTGATGGGAGCAGAACATCTAGGATGGGTTTCAATATAACTTCAAATTTTACTTTTTATGATCATTTCTTTGTTGTCATACACCTCATTTTTATCATCTTACTGAAATTGTTTAGAGAGACAGATTTAAGAAAAGGAAAAGGCCATCAAGAAACAGTGCTAATGACAAAAGGTGCAACAGAGAACGTTACTTAGGCTTCCTTTTCACAGGAGGCATATCAGGTGTATTTTTTTTACTAAATCCATCATAGCGTGGACAAGCATTAGTGAGCCTATGGCAGTTTTGAAAACTAGGAAAAAGTAAACTAGCCGCAGTACTTCCATGCCACAACAATTATTTCCGTGCCTAAAATTCTATTGATAGAAAAATACTGAGGAAAAACCCCCAGTTGTATTGTCTTAATTCTCTCTGTTCTATCAACAAAAATTCCTTAAGGGTAAACCAATTCCTGTGACCTAAAATAGTCATGAATCTTATTTCCTACAGAGACTGTACAGTCAGACTACTCTAAGCATTTCTATCCTAATTTCTTTACTGTTCATCCTATGTACTCAATTCTCAGAAACTAATTTCTCATCTAAATGAGATGCGATTTGCATCACAACAATGAAATATTCATTCAATGTACCTTACTTCAATACCTGCTAATTTCAGATCAAGACTCTTGCTTTAAATTCATGATTACATTTTGTTGTAACACATATTCAAGTATGACTAGCTCAGGATTACACTAAAGTAGAAAAACAGTGATTTTGCCTTTATCCTAAAACTGCATAAGGAGGCTTCAACATCAAAAGAAATGCCTAAGTTGATCTGTCATCAACATTCCTTCATAGGATCAAAATAATTTTAAGCATGTTAAATAATACTGACCTCTAATACTCCCTGATCTTTTTGATTTTCCTCTTATACATTAAGGAGTTTACATATAAAGTAACATAAAACATGCCTGTATGTAAGCCCTTTTTGTATTCTTAGTTATAAGAGACAAAGAGGAAAAGAAATGCCATACAACAAGCCACTGGTGACAAGTTTGAGTTTCTTACTCTGTTTTCATCACACAGAAAATGGAGTTGAAAATAATTTACATCTAAATTCCAACTTTGAATTTCCTGTGAATTTACAGCTAGAAAATCTGCTCAGACATATCTAATATTCAGATTATAAGCAGTTACCCCTTTATTGTTCCCTTATCCCAGCATAAAAGTATCAATTTAGATGATATTTTATTGACATGGTGATCATGCTGCAACACAGTTGTAAACATTAAGCAATCAGTCAAGCACAGCAGCTGGTGGGTTTTTTGTTATACATTACTTATTTTCTGTACTTAATGTATTTTGCAATATGTTAAGTATAGAAAGATATGCCAAGGTACTATTTACATATCAATTTGATTAATCTTTAATAGACATAGCATTCTGCATTTCACTTCTTTGTAGGAGCATTTCTGGGTTAGATAGGAAGGGAAGATTTTAAAGTTTCAGGCACATTAAATATTAGTTCTACAAGTAAATATCTGGAAATAGATCCACTAAGAACAGTGCTTAAAGAACAATAAGCAGATTTTCTTGCACTGTTCATCATTACAGCAGCAAACTCCTCAACCCAGCACTGAACACTAACTGCCTCTTAGTTTCCAACATCCCTCAATGGACAACCACAGATGCACCTTAAAAGCTGCCATCCTCCTTCAGTCAAATGGATTTCTACTATCACATGAGCCTCCAAAGGTCATGACACAGTTTGAGTGGCCACTCTGTGCTTGACCCTCCTCCTAACAGCAACAGTTCTGCCTTGGGCTAAGGCCACTGCTTGGAAAAAAGTGAAAGGAAAAGGATGCTACCACACACTCACTGTGAGCTCCAATTAAACAGTCACTTCCTGTTACAGGCTGGAAGAGGTAGAAAGCTCATACACCACAGATCCTCTCAATTCAGACAACAGATCCCTAAGCATTTTAGCTTCTCTAACATCTGACTTGTAAGTATAGTATGCTTCTATAAGGCTAAAGATTCATAAAAGTATGCACTGTTGGATACAGCTTAGGTAACACTCATAATACGAGGTTTCTTCACAGAATTTGTATATATCAAAGGGGGAAAACCTGTTTCTTTCTGCAAAGCATGATTTACCCTGTAGCAATGAAAAAATCCTAAAGAAACAGAGTCCTGATCCAAAGTTCAGGTGTACGATTTTTGGCGCACAATTTAAGTTGCCAACACATTATGAGTAAATCAGATGGACACCATCCCAATGCAAGTTTGCCAACAAATTCAGCTGTACCAGTGCCATTCTATTACCTTTCCTTAGCAGATATCATGACTTCACTGAGTAACTTGTAAACATACAGAGTTAACATTTCAGATTAATAACTTGTAAACATATAGGGTTAACATTTTTTGTGTCCAAGCTCTACAGTTGGTCCTCTTCTTTGTCCTGTCCTACTATTCACACTGCCAAAAAGACAGGGAAAATATTAGAAAGTTTGAAGAAGGAAGATGTGTTGTGATGTGAGATTCAGAAGATTTTAATTTATTCAGCTCTCAGAATACAGACTGAGAAGTGTCATGGTCACCGTGTATAGGAACTCACAAAAGAAAATTATAATTGATGCTGAGAAGATTTTTAACCTTGTTTGCTATGGTGTAATAAGAATCAACTGCTGGATAGTGAAGTTAGATAAATTCCAATTTGAAATAAGGCATAATTTTCTAACTCTGAGGGGAATTGAAGAGAAAATCAACTACCTATGAAGAGTCAAAATTACTTGGAATGGTTTGAGATAAAATTAAATATCATGTAAAAAATGCCTTAATTCAGATATGGAACCATTTTTATATTTAGAAAGTGTAAATCAGATTACATACAATTGTTGAATTTTACGGCTGTCCACCTGCTTTCCTAACTCAGGAACAAGTGAGTCAAACAGTGTATTCTTCACATTTTTATGAAAACAAAAAAAAAGAATTCTTAAACTGTTATATCATGATCATTTTCCATTGTTTAAAGTCCTGGATCTCTAGCAGTTTCCCAGTGAAAGAGCAACTCATTGGTAAGTTGCTGAAGAGCATATGTGAACTACAAAAATTTTCCTTACCAGACCGTTCAGAGTTTTTAGACTTAACCTACAGTGAGAGCCACTGCCACAATGCTCAGTAATCAACACTAAACTATCATTATTATCCAACTTCTGAGGGTTACCTGTAGCACCACAGGTTTACAATATTTTAGTCTGGGCTTCTTTTCCCTCAGTCATGTTTTGGTCAACTGAGTGGGCAGCATCTGTAAAAGGGCGCAAAAGTTCCTGTTCTGAGTTACTTGAATATCAGTACTGCTTGTACCACAGAGCCAGCTTTGGGGTCAAAGGAGTGCCCAGAGCTGTGACATTGCCATCTGGGAGGGGTTTTTTGGGGTATACACATTGATTGACGCACTTCTTCTGACAAAAGCAGTATTACGCTCTTTCTTAGTCTTTGCAACCCTATATGCTACTTCAGGAAGTCATAGATCAAGCCACCAAGGTGCAACTATTACAAAGCAGAACCTGCCATAGAGATGTTACCATACATATTTTATGAAGGTGTTCAGTCACAGTGTCAACCTGAAGAAAGAAAGCAAAGGCTAATGTACAAAGTAATGCAAAACCATTGAGAACTCCTACACCTGATTAGCTCAGTGTCACAGCTACATTTGTTTTGGCAAACTCTACAGCTATCACCAATATAATTTAATTTTCAAAGTAGTTAGACAATAGTTTATGTAACTTTTATTTGGTTACCCTTATTATCAGTTAAAATAACACATACCATGATTGAAATCTGGGCTCCATAGAAACAAAAGTTCAAATCCCAAAGCTGATGTTTTTGACCAACAGGACCTATTCTCACTGTGTTTTCACTGTGCTTATTGTCTTTTGACAAAGCAAATACAAAGCAAATAAGCAAATTACATCACGATATTTTCCCACAGAGCAATTAAATACCCAAAGCAGCTTTCCCAAAGGTGAATGCTTATGCCCATGTTCTCGTTAAACTACTACCAAATGATTCCTTGTACTTAAACAGGTTTTTTTTCCATTCTGTGAGATGTTTGAGTAGTTTCAGACAAACAGATTACATTTCTGTTTGCTCTTGCAATGAGCGTTACAGGCTGGACTTGGGGAAAAAAGAAGGGGAAAAGGTGGATACAGGCTGTATTTAAATTTCTTCCCTCATTCCTCAATCTCAGTGGTGTAGAAGCCTACACACAAACTCCTGACCAATTTCTCGTGATATTAACCACCACAAGATGCAGGATAGGACCGGGAGTATTAGCAGTATTATCAATAACAAAAAAATTACACAAAAACTTCCTTGTGATCAAAGCAGAGACCTGAAATAGAGCTATTCAACTTGCTTCACAATGAGCAAATTCATTGATGTGAACAACCACATTAAGAAGTTTTTCAGTACCTGAGCTGAGTCAACTATCAACAGAGCAAAGTACTGGACAACCACATAGACTCTTCTATTCGTAGCTGGCAGATAAGTGTGTTCATTGTTACACTGAATTCTCAGAGCTGCATCCTTTCCCAGCTACTCCTGACTTCACAGTAAACATGTGTCTAAAGACATAACAGCTTTGAAACCATAACAGTTAGCCAAACAAATAATAAAAGAATTAGGGGGCTTAGGTCTCACTCTGATGAGCTAGAAAAGTGAAGCTTCTTTCAAAAGCATCCCTAATCAATGCTATTCAGTGTAAAGGATTTCCTGAGTAATCTGACAGGGGTTTCTTCATGGCATTGATGCCAGATACCAATCATTACTGAACATATGCCTTTCTGTGTCATCAGCAAACACATAAAATTAAAAAAAAGGAAAAGAGGTGAACAAGTAAAGCACTTGTTTATATAAAAATAAAATAAACAATATATTGCATTTGTTTTTCTGGAGAAGAAAAAGCACATGCTATGTTCAGGTATCACACAAACTCCCAAATCTACCTCTTTAAAGGAGCTCATAAAAATGTTCTAAATTACAAGTTTCCAGTTTGAGATACACAACTATAGGGGAAAGAATAAAAGTATTATAGAGTATTATAGAGCATCAGGCATTTCTTCAAAATTCTTCTACCATATTCCCTTCCCCTTCATCTCTGGGAGACCCAGTGCTGATCCCAGCCCTCCAAATGTGGCCTAATGAGTACTGAGTGGAGGAGAGCAATCTCTTTCTTCAACCTGCTGCCAGTGCTTTCCCTAATGCAGCTCAGGATGCTGTTGGCCCTTTTTGATGAGAGGGTGTATTGCCAGCTCATGGCCAGATTTTTTGTCTTTCTCACCAAAGTTGTTCTCGAACAGGTCACCTGTGGGGTGTATAGAGGTGCCGAGGGCTATTCTTCTTTAGAGGCAGGACTTCATGTTCCATTGTTGGCCTGCATGAGATTTCTTTCTGCTCAATTCTGCATCATGTCAAGGTCCCTCTGGATAGCAGCAAAACCCTCCATCCACTCCTCACAGGATTGTATTGTCTGCAAACTTTCTGAGGTCACACTCTGTCTCATTATGGAGCTCATTAATGAGAATATTCTGTGCTAGTGGCTTTGGTACAGTCCCCTGAGGTAAACTACTGATGACTGGCCTCCAACTGGACTTTGTGCCTCTGATCACAACACCTTTGGACCAGCCACTGAGGCAGTTTTCAACTTACCTGCCTATCTATCTGACTAGTACCTTGTTTGCTTGTCTATGAGGGTGTCAAAGACCTTAGCATAGTCAAGGCAAACAAGATCAACTTCTTTTCATGAAGGCTATCCAATTTGTTAAGCATGTCTCCCCTTTATATATATATATGCTTCTTACTGCTGATCATCTATTTGTCCTTTGTGTTTCTGGAAATGTTTTCCATTAGTATATTCTCTACCACCATATCAGGTTCTGAGATGATGCCAAGTGGCTTGTATCTTAAGATTAAAATGACATTTATTCTTTTATAGGTTCCAGAAATCTCTCCCAATTGCCATAACCTTTCAAAGATAATCAAGATAGTCCTTATAATGGTATTAGTTTGCTCCATCAGTATTTGTGGGGGCAAGTCATCAGGCCCCACAGAGTTACGTATGTCCAGCTGGTTCAAGTACTACCTCTAGGCTTACACAGTCTTCCTTGCTTCTGACTTTCCCTTTGATCTCAGAGCCCTGGGCTTCCCTAAGGCCTATCTTAATAGTGATGAATGAGACACGAGAGGCACTGAATACCTGAGCTTTTTCTGAGTCTTCATCAGGCTCCTTACCCCACTCACCGGTTAGCTCATATTTTCCCTAGCCTTGCTTCAGGAACTTTGCCTTGGAAGCTACAGGCACATCAACAGAAACTGCAAAGAAATAGAATTCTGATTAAGCTCCTGGTTCTGCATACACAATTAATAAAGTGTAAGACGTCCAAGAGTTAAAGACAAGATTACACAAATCTTGGTGCAAACACTTACAATGTTATTTGAAGGCTGTGTTAAAAATACAACTAATGACTATTCAGAAACTATGGAAAGAAATATAGTATCTTTATGAAGTGTCTTCAAGTCATAATCTGAAAAAATACCCGTTCATTCATATACCAGTATTTCTATTGTATTCTCCAATATTTTTAAAGAAGAGTTAAATTCTCTTCCTGTTAGCATCAAACTGTTATGGAATTCAATGAGCTTGCAGCTACTAGTTGAGACAGCTGAAATTTTCACAATCTCCACAAGCCCTGAATTTAACAATACTTAAACATTTGGCCTAAAAATCCCTTGAAAAAAATTATGGCTTTTATGTAACCTTAGTCATTTGGTTTGCAACATCCTTAAGGACATGCAGCCACAATGGTTTACAATTTCTTAATATTCAACAAAGTTTGTAACTCTATGACCTCTGCTTTGGAAAGACATCAGAAAGACGCATGCTTTATATGAAAATTCCTGCATTAAGTGATCCAAAGAAGAGGAGAGAGAAGCAGTAGCCTAAGTTCTATCCCTGAAATAATTCTTCTGCCAACAGCATAACCCTTAATTATAATTTCAAGAGATTTTTCTCCCTGAATTAATTTGATGCCATAACCATCACTGACAGTGTGTACCTTCCAACCCAAAATATCACAAGGTTTCAAGGTTAAGCTTCTCCTCCAGATTTCCTTTCCTGCACTTCCAGGGGAGCATATTCAATTGCTGAAGTGCTTTTATGTTGGCAGGCCTGTCCTGAACATCTTTTTTAGTTTTTGCTGCTTCTGCTGGCTTTGAAATATAGGATGTTCCATGTAACAGCCTGCAGTTATGTGAATGCTTCTCACTCTATGATTTGCCATATGATTAGTACTCATTAGCAATGCTTAACTGTTCCAAACATGATGCTCTTCCCAACTTCATCTTTGAGATTTACTGCCATCCACAATCTGTGGGCTACATCCTGCACACATGTAAGAGCAGATATAAAAATGCCCCACAAATGTGACCATTAACTCTAGTTCCAATGCTCCTAAATGTTCAGAAACCTGTGACAGGGTATTTTCCTTATCTGCACCCTGTAAATTTGTAGAATCATAGAATTCAGGGGAATGCGGGCATATCTTCCACAAAGATTTTTGTTTGTAACCTAAAGAAAGCAAAGTTCAGACAGATCCTGAAGTGGTGAGCTCTGGATATATACCCTCAATAAACAAAAGTAGAGGACTAACATGAAAAAAAATTAGTTATGCAAAAATATAGCATATTTCTTTAAAATTATTAAAATATCAGTAAATCTGGTCTTATTTTTTTGGTGTTTTTACTGTGTCACGAACATATTACTGATGCAGTACTTTTCTAAACAACACAGGGCAAAGGACCATTTCCTTGTAAGCTGCAGAATGACTTTCAAGCAAGCTACAGATAAAATTTCTAATTTACAAAAGCTTTCATCAGACATGATGTATTTTACAAAAGTGGAACTCTATATGACCCATGTGATTTGTTTTCATTTACAGAGGTGGAGAGGCTTTGAATTTAAAAATAGAACTTTTTCTTCTTGTGCCAAATGTAAACAATTTAACATTGATTTCCCATCCAGGATTTTAACAGTTCAAAAGACTTTGTATTAATCTTATCTGTATTATATTTCCTGCTGATTGGCAGTGCTTCATGCTTCAAATTGAAAGCCAAAAATGTGTTGGCTCTGAACAGAGACAGGAAACAAATAACAAAGAAAAGTGGGGGAAAAACCATAATGAGTAGTCATGAAGTGCTGAAAACTATACTTAGTGTTTGAGTTCTTGCAATTTCTAGAGATTCAAATAAAAGCATAAACATAAGCCTTTGAGTATTTTGTCAACTAGAAAACATAATCTTCAAAACTCCCATCTATTTCTGACTTTTACTGATTATGCTGCCTACTGTGGAGCACTTTGTTTTTTTCTGGGATTGGTGCACATTTCACACAGTAATTTCTCTTCCCAGAGGAAGTGTGTGGATCTATTGCCTATAGTCAGCCAAATGATTCAACAAGACCAATGTTCACTTCAATTGAAGAAGCCTGTCCTGGCTGTCACCCTGACTGGAAACAGAACTGGTGTATGCTTTCACAGCAGCAAATGCAAATGTTGGGGAAAAAAAATCAAATTCATTGCCCCTAAAGAAATTTCAACTTGCAAATCATGCAATCTTAAGTATGTAAATAAAGGTGATTTCTTTAAAAAAAGATGATCACCTACTTTATAAAAAAGAGTCTAGCAATTATTTCATACATTGCAACTGAGTTTTGTGTCACTTGTGTAACCTAATAATACCCATCATGACTCAGATATAAAACACAGGAAACAAAACAGTAGGGCAATACTTCAAGGAAAATCCATACCTTGCTTCTTTTTAATGCGGGAGTTCATCAAACTTAAAAAACTACTAGTTTTTCTTTTCTTTTTTTGAAAATAAAGCAAGCCCTGACCTGACAAGCCAACATGGTAATTCCTTGTTTTCTTTTTTTCCTTCTCTTTCTTTCTTTCTTTCTTTCTTTCTTTCTTTCTTTCTTTCTTTCTTTCTTTCTTTCTTTCTTTCTTT
>JAOXXN010000461.1:96257-107051 GCA_026770055.1 Myrmophylax atrothorax | reverse complement strand
AGACAGCAGTTATAACACAAATAATTTATAAGATCAGTTTATGCTTCTGCATAATATACACCAAACTTTTGATGGCTTACAGCCTCTGATTTTTGAAGTTTTCCAAAGTAATACATAATTATAGATGATATGGTTTTAAAAAAAGCCAACAAACCAAATCTGAGTTTGTTTAAGCACAGGTATCTAAAACACAAAAGTAGAAAAAGTAGAATTATTCTCCTTAAAAATAGAGACATGGATATGTGTTAATAGGACTGACTATAATATGATAGTATTTAAAAGTGCTATACTTATTGCCATTATAAACTTGAAAATCACAGTATTGAAGCCTTCCTGTTTTGTGGAAATAAGCTATTTATTTGTCTTTGAAAACTTCTGATTACAGTAAAATTTTCATTTGACAGATATACTTCACATATTTATTTAGATTTTAAAAATATGAATTTATGTCCATTAATGGGCCAGGAAAATGTTTAAGGGCACTTATTAAAGCAATCTTTGAATCATATAGGATCAACTTAAGTGAAAGACTTCAAAGTCCTGAGGTTACAGTTAGCAAATGTCCCTGTCGTGCTAAGAACATAAGTCAATATGATGCTACATACCTAGAAAGTAATGTTCTTCTACTAACTCTATCTGTCTTCAAAGCCATCAGTCTAGGTCAGATAATTTCACTCAAACATATATGCAAGCTGTGTATATTTATGTCATAGAAAACATAAACATTTATCCTTTGACTATGTTAAAATAATATTGCATTCATTTCACTGGTGAAATTCCATCAACTCATCAAAAGTTTTACTCTCTTCAAAACACACCACTCCTCTATTTTCTAAGAGCTATTGATTTTCTGAATCTATTATCTCGCGTCATTCTAGTCCTCAAGAGTGGCATGTGAAAAAGAATACATACCTTATATATTACATTTGATGAGGGAGCTCTGTTGCAACATTTATCTTCTTATATGAAGAGAAATGGTATAACTCAGGACTGGTACAGCAGCCAATGCTGTTCATGAGTTAACCAGTCTTGTCACACTATTGATAAGTGAACACAAAGAGCATAATTAATATTTTGGTTTAGAAATTTGCAGGAGCTAATTAGGGTAGTTGAATAATAAACAAAATCATGTTTTGGCATAAAACTCCTCTTTGTTATTTCATCCAAATTGTCTTTCCAGCTTTGAACAGTTATTTTTTTTTTGTCTTTTAAAAATTTTAAGAAAAAAAGTGCAGTAAGAGCAAAAGGTCTCTCAGGCAACCGAAATGCAGTCCATGGACTAAGCTGTAAAGTAAAAGAGGGCAGGAATGGTTAAACAGTGAAATAACCATCATACGTATTTAAGAATCCCCAAATGAATTCCCTATTTTTTGTAATTTCAGTATTTATTTCCTAAGAAGATTTTGACACTTGCAGGGATTTATGTCTACTTTGTGATAGGTTATGAAACTCTAAGGATTTTCAGTGTGACGTTCTATTAGTTAAATGTTTGCTCACTGTGAATTTAGAAATGATCTTTTTCAGTTAATTGATGAGAAAAACATCTAATATTTTTTGACTGTTAAATTGATTCCAATAAATGAACGGCCTATTACTATGGCTTATGACTTTATGTGTATCTACATACTTATGTCCCTATGGAAAACAGTGCTTTGCCTGCAATATGACTTTATATCTACCACAACATCACTAACTGTTGAAAGGAAAGCACCTGAATGTCCTTTTGCTCTGCTGCACCTGCAAATGTCTCCACTACTCTCTGCAGTATACCACACAAATAGCACTAACCTCATGCACTCAGAAGGCACCTCTATAGTGAGACTACTCTCCACAAAAGGAAACAAAAGCCACAACACCAGAAGCAAGGGGAAACCAGCTCACCCAGCATGATGCAGCCAGCAACTATGTGGGTGGCACCAGGTGGAGGAAGAAAAGGAGAAGGAGGAGGAGAAGGAGGCATGCCAGCCTTCAGGGATGCACAGGGCAGCATGCAGGAAAGCAGAGAGAGGAGTAGCCTGAGATTCAGACAAGGAGAGCCATTTCTGGCACACCATTTCAGCACACATTAGGCTGAAAGATAGAAAGAATAATGCAAGGAAGGCAGGATGAATTTTACGGCCTGCTGAGGTGATTCAGACAGGCTTGTTGGCATCATCATCTAAAGAGACAGTTATATCTATTTGCCTCACAAAGATTTTTATCACAAGCATAAGCACATCAATTCCCCATTCTTAGAGTTCACACACATCATTCTGCCTATCTTTAGTCTCTCTCTAATTCCCACCTTCTTTTTTCATTGTCTTCCTGATTTGCACTACAGGTAAATCCTCAGAAATTGAAGTTCAACATTTTGGTTACCTCAAACTGAAGGTTCAATTTCCCACAGGACAGTGCTGTATTTTGTCCTCCCAATGTGGATTTAACTCTGACATTTAGTGAGCAAGATCTTCTCGCAGAAGATCTCAAAAAAACCATTTTAAAAGTCACAGTTATATTTGTTCTTCATAAATCCTAAAGACTTGGGGTAGTGGACCTGGGAAGAGAGGGAGGTGAAACTAGATTTGTTTCAGTCTCCAATATTCTGTGTAATAGTCCAAGCTAGTATCTTTATGGCCTTTGCAGTGCAGCTTGGGCAGAATTCTAACTAAAACAGAGGGAAGTACCTCCACTCTTCAGATCCTCACACATTCCCAGTTTGGTAATCAAAACCATGGACACTTAATATTACAACTAAAGCTTAGTAGCACAACTAGAGTTAATCAAAACATTTAATAAACTATTCTAAAATATGTCAAGTTTTTACACTTTGCCAAATAGTTACATTTGTGAACAATGGTCGATTCATTCCCATGTGCCCTTGAATAATACTTGGATTCCCAAGTTTTCCATGAGATAGAAGCACTGCTGCCCTTGTGTGAAGTCACAAGTCCTTTTCTTTTGGCAGAGCTTTAGCTCCTACCCTGTTCTTGTCGGAGACAGCCTTGGGTAAAAATTACCCATGCACTCACTCACGTATTCTGCCTTCCAGCAAGGACCTGTGGACCCAACATCCCTGCATCAAGAACAGGTCATGACACTACTGCACACTCCCTTGAGGCATCACTAATATTTGTTGCCAGTCACTTCTACGAAATTGTTTTCTCTGTGTGCAAGAATTTGTGTTTTATTACTCTGTTCTAATACCTATAGATATATGTACATGGAACTAATGAACTAGTTTTATTTAGCTAGGTTTTTCCTAGATGTTTATATGCTAGGCTATATTGATGTTGTCAGGTTTTTTTTGTCACAGCAAGTGTGGAATTTTTAGCTATAGTCTATCAAGTCTTTCTACCCAGATCCATTTTTTTCCCAAATAAAAGCATAAATCGTGCTCCAAGGCTAACAGCAATTATTCTAATGATATTAAAATTCCTAATCTTAAGACAAAAACCCCAGAAACAAAACCCACAAGCCCCACAGTGTCTTCTTAATGAAAAGGTAAAAGCAGTCACTCATTTACTTCTCTTTGTTAGTGCCATCTCCACAACTCCAGCAATATAGTCAGCATTGAAAATTATTTGCCATTGAAAACAGCTTCCAAACTGTGAGCATCCTTAAGAGACAATATAATACCACTGTTTCATTTATTCAGTTATCTTCAGTCCAAACAAAACTAAAACTGTTTTTTAGCCAATTACAAACTACTTTTCAAAATTTCACCTGGTCCAGATAGCTGGTTTTTATTAACCACTAGGAGTGACAAACCGCATACTATCAATGTGTGGCTTAGTCTGGTTCTCATCTCCCTTGAGTACAGCAGTCCTGAAATCTGTGTATCTCCTACAAAATATACTTAGTCACCTTCATCATTGCCATATGAGACCAATGCTCATATGTTTCTAACTCAGAAATAGGAACTATTTCCCTTGATTTTATTACATCTTTTCCATGTATTCTTTTAATTCTTTCTTTTCATGAAAAAAAAAATCTCACTGTAGTAAACAGTGGATTTCATCCCTTTTACTTATCCATGGCCTTTCTTTGAAAAGTAACATCTTAATCTGGCAAAATTAGCTGTTCTAGTTACCTTTCACCACATTTTCTTCAAAGTACTCCATTGTTAGAAAGAAGATTCATCTGACCTCTTTGTACTTGTACAAAGTATGTCTTTGTACTTGTAAGACCAACTTCCTTAAAATTGAAAAATGTTAGCAGGAATACAATATATTCCATAATCTACCCCCATTATCCCAGGACTTCCAGTGATTATCACAGATCACTCTGAATGCAGATTATCTGGACTGCTTCCAGCAATATACATCCCACACAAAGTTAATCTGTCTGAATGGACTTGTGGAATGACTGGAAAATTCAAAGGTTTGGCTTTGACTGTTTCAACAATCCTTCGGTTTTTTGGTTTTTCATTTGTTTTTTTCTTTTTTCCCTTTTGTGCCTTATCAAAGAGAGTATCACTCAGTTAGCTTCTCCCAAACTCGGTTAAGACTGCTTAAGCCAACCAAAATTTGTTCTATAAATTCTAAATTCAAGTACAAAACATCTTCTTAATTTGTTGCAGGAAGTGCTGTGTTGCTCAGGTTCTGTTAATGATCCCATAGTTCTGGGAAGGGTTTTAGTTGGTTGAGTGGTTGAGTTTTTTTTTTACTAGCTGACTTTAATTTTACTTCATGGAGAGTGTCAGGACATAAGATTGTGAAAAAAGCAACTTTCAGGTCATCTTTCCTTTCCCCTTCTTATAGATACAAAGAGAAATGCCAAGTGTATCTAGTGAATGTCTTTCAAGATACCTCAAGAGAATGTTAGTTTTGATAAAAGTTTTATCTATTTTAACATACTGTTTGTTTGGGATTTTCTTGCAATCTGCTGACTTCCACTTCTGTCAGTGATTGCTCTCAATTCAAGTTCGAGGAGGGGAGTCTCTTTACTCAGTTCCCAGCCTCTTATGTGGAATTCTGCATATGCTGCTCTGTTATCAACCCAATATGCCTGGTATCAACTAAACCATTCAAGAATGCAAATCCCACTACCACACTTTGTACCACAAAATCCAAGTCTTTTACACAACTTGATCCAAAATACAGTTCTATCCAATAAAGCATAAATCATGAAAATTTGTTCATTTTTGTTACTTCTGTAGGACTCTGTCATGTATATAAGAATCCATCTGAGAACGAAATTAGGTACAAGCCCAGAAATAAATTTCCTGTATCAACAAAATCCTTACCAAAGAGGTAATATTCTCATACCTAAGCACAATCCAGGTAATCTGGCTCTCAAATCCATTAAGATGTTCTTAATTTGTTTTGACTGCAGTGTACAGGATTTACAAAAATTTTAAGTGAACTATTTCACCTGAGTGGACTTGAAGCTTTTGTTCAGAGGACTAAAGGTGTTGAGTTTGGTGGTTAAGTACTGTACTGCTGGTTTGATCACTTGATCTGGATTTTTTTAAGACAGTGTTACCTTTAAAATATAAAAACCAAACCAGTTAAAAGCCAATTATTTAAGAGTTAATTCAAAGCAATACAATTCATCCAATAAAGACCTTATTGTATTGCCAGTTTTCCAAGTGGCTTCTGCATCTGACAGAAAGCAGAAATCTGCCTACAAGAAAAAAATTGTTTCACAGATGTAAGTGCAATATTGTAATGTTTTCCTTTAATATTATGTATTTTCCATAAGTACGAGTCATTTATGCACGAGTATTTATAAATCTTCATGTACCAGATAAAAATGAAAGGATTCATTCTACCCCTTCCTTTAGTTTTACTCACAAGTTTGTGAATTAGTCTTACAGATGGCATTTCAAATGTATTAGTAAAATCACTCAAAGGCTTATGCAAGGACTAAATTATACTAATGAATTGACTATGAATTTGAAGCCTAAGTTGAGGCCAAGTATTTTCTGGCTTTGCTTCTGTAACTCAGAAAATTGCCTAATTTACTACCCACTTATCCATTACTGCTAAATTGTCTTGCTGTTATTGTAGAAAATTGCAGTAAACATTGGCTTGCCCTTCGACCTATACTGAACGAAGCAGAAATCAGGATTCCTTGACAGATACTGGCAAGGTATGAAACCTTTCTCCATTTTGCTGAACTGAAAGAGCAAGTGGAAGATAATTCAGAAGCAAGTGGAAGATTCAATCCTTCTTTTTCAATTTTGTTAGTGAGTTATTCCTAGATTTGACTTTTCAAATGTATTAAGAGATTTTCTCACTTAAAATCATACACAAAACTAAACTAGATTAATGAAGCAGCTATGTATCTGTTGATATGTAAAAGGAACCCAAAATTTTTCAGCTTCATATTTTATTTGTTTTATTAGAGGATGGTGTGTGCAGATTTTTGTTTGATTTTTTGGCAGGTTTCTTTGTTTTGGTCTTGGATTATTTTTGTATGACGAAGGAATATAAGTACTCATGCAGTTTAATCTTATTCTTACTCAAGCATGATTCCAATGATAGGAACACTATGGTTAAAAACCTGCATTTTTGCTATTAAAAATGGCACAGAATATACTAGGTGTGATGGGGCAGGGGGGCAATATCAAGTTTGCCCATAGCAAACTGTGGGGTGAGAAGCAAAAGTTAGAGGGACAAGGTTAGAGGGACAAGGGTCAAGGGACCTTGTCTGGTGACTCTCAGTTGTGCTAGCCACACTGGAGCACACGTGCAGTTTAATAGAGATGAGCTAAGGACTCCTGAGGTAACAGAAGCCAACAGGGAAACATCAGGGAAATGTCTTGAAGGTATTATGGGGTGTTTCTCTAGGAAGGTAACACACTTGAGAGCTCAACTGCATTTACACCAATGCACAAAGAGGAGGAGTTGGAAGACACTGTGCTGCTGGAAAGCTATGACCTGGGTGTCATTCCTGATATCTGGTGGGATGAATCCCATGGCTAAAGTTAAATTATCAAGGAATACCAGCTGTTCAGAAGACACAGAAGAGGTTGCCCTCCACATCAAGAAGTGAATTGAGTGTGAAGAGTTGTCTCTGAAGAACAGCCAGGAGGCAGCTTGGAAGCATTGGGTAGGAATCAGAGATCAAGGCAACAAACCTTGTGCTGATGTTCAATAAAGGCCACTGATCAAAGGGAGTCTGTTTATGAAGCCTTCTTGCTCCAGCTATAGGAGGGATAGTGCTTGCAGGGTCTTGTTCTGCTATGGGACTTCAACCACATTGACATCTGCTAAGAAAGTAGCACACTGAGCTGTAGTCAACCCAGGAGACTGCTGGAATGCAGTCTGGATGGAAGAGGTAATGGACAGAAGGGATGTGTTACTGGATCTAATGGTCATCAGCATAAGCAAGTTAATCAGGGACATCAGGACTGGAGGTAGCCTGGGCTGCAGTGATCCTGCATAGGTGGAATTTGCAGTTCTGAGCAATATGGGTCAAGCAAGGAGTAAAGTTAGGCCCCTGAACTTTAGGAAAGCAAAACTCCAGGTCTTTAGGTGTAGATATACCTTCCCTTGAAGACGGGGAAGAAATAGAGGCAGAGGTTTAAGGTTTAGTTTGCACTGTTCAGCCTGGTTCTGTTAGTTTGAGTTCTCCGAGGGTTTTTCCAGCCCTCCCAGTGAGGTCCCGTCCCGGTGTTGCCATGGTGACACCGAGGGGCCCTACCTCATGTACGGAGAGTACCCGGTCCCCAGCGGGCCCATGACTGCCCCCGCTGGGGGAGCTCCCCCTTGCCTGGGACGGCTGATGGCGGCGCCCCACTAGGGGGTGCCGCCGTCCCTGGAAATGGCAGAAGCATAGCAATAAAGGCGCCATACAGTGCCGCTGCAGATAAAGCCGCGTAAAAGCCAACATGAACAGCACTAGCTCTGGCGGGGTTTGTGCGGGTCGTGGAGCCCCTGGGGCCCCCACCGGCGGGCCGTGCAGTGTAGCGCGAGCCCCAGCTGGGCTGGTACCGGCCCTGGGGACTCTCTGCCGCGAAGTGCCGGCACCAGGCTGAGCAGCGCAGGTCCCGGCCAGACGGAGACGCGACGTTCACGGCTGGCCAGCAGAGCCGGGCTGCAGCCGCCACGACCACGCGAGCGCCATGCGATCGCTACGCGGCTTCATTCCTTCCACTGGTTCTGAACTCCCACCACTGATCCAACCCTCAGGTGCCTTGTTATTGTTTGTATTTAGTTATTGACTGTTGCATTATCAAACCTGTTTCAAGTTTAAACCCCTTTGCCAAGCCACTCCCTTATCCTCACCCTTAAATCCAGACCCCCACCAAAAATAAAGGCTTTTGGCGTGATTCCGTCCCCTGTGTGTGCCTGGATTATTCTGGGAGCCGGCCCCTACCCAGTCCTGAGATTTAGGGAGATAGGCAATAGGATCCCCTGGAAGACAGGAAAAAGGCAGCAGAGTTCACAGATCTTTAAGGACATCTTCCATAGAGCACAAGAGCTAGAAATACCCAGGAGCAAGAAATCAGGTAAGGAAGGCAAAAGACCAGCATGGCTGAGTAGGAAACTGCTGGTCAAATGTACATGCAGTGGAAACAAGGACGGGTAACCTGGGAGGGGTATAGGGATGAAATTCAGTGTTGTAGGCATGAAGTGAGTAAGGCCAAGCTCAAACTGAGCTTGGTGAGGGACGCAAAGCATAAGAAGGGCTTCTATAGCCATGTTAACCAGGAAAGAAAGGACAAAGAAGGTGTGCCCACCTCTAGCTTACTCAAATTGAACATGGGAACAAGAAAGAAACAAAATAGAAGGCCTGAGAAATGTCTAAATAACTTTGCATTGTTTTATGTTAAGCTTTGCTTTACTGACCAAGGATAGAGCCAAGGCTCTTGGTCTGCAGTTTGCTATGAGTAGGGGCGACAGGGGCCTCTTGAAACTCCACGGTCTGTGTGTGTGAGTGTAGTGGCTACCCCCTGTGTGCGTGTGTGTGTGTGTGTGTGTGTGTGTGTGTGTGTGTGTGTGTGCGCACGCATGTGACTGCAGCTGTATTCTGCCTTGACTGCTTAGCTCCTCCTAGCTGAAGCTATGCTATATAACCCTGGACAATAAGTATTAAAGCAATTTCTGTCAATCACAGCAGGAGTCCATGCGTTCATTTCACCACACCCACCTCTGATAATCAAGACCATTAGAATGGTATGAATGGATGAGAGGAAGGCTGAAACACTCAACAACCTTTTTGTCTCAGCCTTCAATGGCAACCTCTATTCTTACACCTCTCAACGAGATGGATAGCAGGATAGGCACTTGGAGAGCAAAGTCCTTCCTGTTATAGGTAAAGCTCAGGTTCATGACCATCTGAGGAAACTGAATGTACTAAAGTCTATGGGTCACAATGAGATGCATCGCAGAGTCCTGAAGGAATTGGCTAATGTAGTTGCCAAGTCACCCTCCAGGATATTTGAAAAGTCATGATAGTCAGGAAAGTCCCCAGTGACTGGAAAAAAAGGGACATTGTACTCATCCTTAAGATGGAGAGAAAGGAGGACTCTTAAGAGCTACTGATCTGCAAACCCCCCTCTGTGCCTGGGAAGATCATGGAACAGATCCTCCTAGAAGCTGTGGTAAATATATGCAGAAAAGGGAGGTGACTCAAGACAGACAGCACAACCTCACCAAGGACAAGTCCTGCTAGATCAACCTGGTGGCCTTTTGTGATGGAGTGACTACATCAGTGGACAAGGAAAGAGCTACAGATATCATTTATCTAGACTTCTGCAACGTCTTTGACACAAGTTCCCACAACATCCTGCTTGTTAAACTGGAGAGAGATGGATTGTTGGGTGGACTGTTAGATGATTAAGCAAGTGGTTGCAAGGTAGCATTCAGAGGGTAGTGGTCAGTTACTCAGAATACTAATGGACTTCAGGGATAAATGGTCCCTCAGGGGTCTGTATTGGGTCCAGTGTTATTTATTACCTTCATTATTGACATCAGCAAATTTGCAGATGACACCAAGCTGAATGTTGCAGTTGACACACCTGAATCACAGAATCCCAGAAAGGACCAAGTTGGAAAGGACCCAAAAGGATTATTGAGTCCAACTCTTAGTCCTGCACAGGCACTCCTCATATGGCTTCCCCTCAAGGCCCTTCACCATTTTGTTACCCTCCTTTGGACACTCTCTAAGAGCTGAATATAAACTTTCATATATTGTGGTGACCAAAACTGCACACAACATTCCAGGTGAGACCACCCCAGTGCAGAGCAGAGCAGGACAATACCCTCCCTCGTCTGGCTGGCAATGCTGTGCCTGATGCCCCCCAGGACACGGTTGGCTCTCCTGGCTGTCAGGACACTACTGACTCATATTCAACTTGCTGTCAACCAGGACCCCGAGGTCGCTATCTGTGGCACTACTTTCCAGCATCTCATTCCCCAGTTTGTATATACATCTGGGGTTACCCCATCTCTTTGTAGGGAGAGGCTTGACAGCCCAGGTATGCACAACCCACGTAGCCCCATGCTGACAGGCAAGCCAAGGAGGCTGTACCCTTGAAAGAGCTGACAGTGAGTAAACAACTCCGAGTCAGAGCTGATTGGCTCTCCCCGACTGCAGCTCCTCATGGCAGGCCGCGTGGAGAGCGCCCCCTATCCAATCAGCTTAGCCCCGCTGGCGCATGACCAGACCCGATTGACCAACCAAAGGTTGGTATTGTGGCCGTGTAACTCTCAGGAGTCTATATTAATCCTGTTAATTCCCCAATAAACTGGAAGCAAAGCGTGTATCTCTGTGAGAATTGACTTTGACTTCGGCACCTACAACCCGGGGAATCACCAGGAGAGTGCATAGGGGTGCGAATCGATCCGTGCAAAGAGGACCTCC
>JAOXXN010000461.1:83795-96157 GCA_026770055.1 Myrmophylax atrothorax | reverse complement strand
GGAGAGTGCATAGGGGTGCGAATCGATCCGTGCAAAGAGGACCTCCCTTTTCATCCCTTTGTTGAACTTCATATGGTTAATGATTGCCCAGTCCTCTATTTTGTTGAAGTCTCTCTCTCAGGCATTTCTGGCAACTTATGACTTGGAGAACTTTAGTATACCATTGGTAGGTCTGTCTGTCTGGAGTCCTCTGACACAGCTGGTACAGTGACTCCTACAGATACAGGAGATAGAGCCTTATGGTTAGTCAATACCACAACTGAGAAAGCTTAAACTAATATGCTAATAAGACTTGGGCTGAAAGGATCTCTTTGCTCTGCCCTTTCAGCAACTGAGTCTGTTTTCTGCCTCTACTGGCTGCTCCCAGATGGTCAGAGTGGAACCCTTCCTGTCCATGCTGCCTGCATGAACTGCTGTGCAAATTGTCGTGCCACACCCTCAGTGCCATGCCCTGCCCCTGTTTGCCCACTTGTGTTCACCACACTCCAGGATGCTTGTATTCCCTGCAACCATTTAAAAGTCCCTTGGTTGCTCCTGGCCCTGCCCCCTCCTTACCTTTTTGGCTGCCAAGGACCCCCCAGGCCCTCACAAAGCTGCTGTTTAGGTGATCATGGTCACAGGAACCCCTGTACAGCCCAAACTTATCCCAGAAACCTCTGGTGCTGCCTCATCAACAGAAGGACAGGATGCTATCCAGAGGGACCTGGGCAAACTTGAAAACTGGGACCATGTGAGTCTTTTGACTTTCAACAAAACCAAGTGCAAGGTGCTTCACCTGGGTCAAGGCAACCCAGATGAACACACTGAGAGAAGCCCTGCAGAGAGGGACTGGCGGGTGCTGGTGGATGAGAGGCTGGACACGACCCATCAATGTGTGCTTCCAGAAAGCCAATTTTATCCTTGGCTGCATCAAAAGCAGTGTAGACAGCAGGTCATGGGAGGTGATTCTGACACTACACTGCTCTGTTGAGAACCCACCTGGCATGCTGCACCCAACTCTGTGGTCCCCAGCACAGGAAGAGCATTGAACTGTTGAAGCAAGTCCAAAGGAGGGCCACCAAGATGATTAGGGTGATGGAGCACCTCTTATGAGAAAAGGCTGAGAGAACTGAGATTGTTCAGCCTAAAAAAGAGAAGGCTCAGGAGTAACATAATGGTGGCCTTCTTATATCTGAAGAATGCCTACAAAAACATGGAGAGAGACTATTTACAAGAGCAGATAGTGACTGAAGAAGGAGGAATGGCTTCAAACTAAGAGAGAGTGGGTTTAGTTTAGATGTTAGGAAGAAATTCTTTACTGGGAAGTTGGTGAGGCACTGGAATAGGTTGCCTAGAGAATCTGTGAATACCCTATCCATGGGAGTGTTCAAGGTCAGGTTGGAAAGAGCTCTGAGCAAGGTTGTCTAATTAAAGGTGTCCCAGACCATGGCAGGGGCATTGGAACTAGATGATCTTTAAGATGCTTTCTAGCCCAAGCCATTCCATGAATCTATGATATTTTATCTAGAGATGTTCAAAATGCATTAAGAACTGTTATTCAAGATCTTGGAGCTAAATTTCCTCATAAAATGTTGTAAATTGGGTTTTTTTTCACCTGTAATCCATAGGCAAGTAATGTTTCCAGTGTTCCTACAGAAAGCTGAGACTTTGCACACATTGTTATCTTGTTCATTCAGAAGGCAAAGATTATTTTTATGTGATTACAGATAGATAGACATAAATGGTAGATACATAAGTAAATAGATAGGTAGATAGGTAGGTAGGTGGATTAGTTAGGTAGATAGATAGATAGATAGATAGATAGATAGATAGATAGATAGATAGATAGATAGATAGATAGATAGATGTGAGTGCTTTCTCTGTCTCCTGGCAAATGGTCCTAATAGTCATTGAAGTAAATGTGTGAGTTGGATACATCACATTAAATGTCATCTATCTTATATCATATTATTTCCTTTTACTTTGCATTTATGCATAGAGGCCCTTAACAGTACTGAGGTCTCAGCATCATACAAATATAGAAAAAAGTGTGTTCTGTCATAAGGAATACTGAATTGATGTAGTTTACCATAAAAATGGGGGTTTGCTGGTTTACTATTCATTATAAATCCCTTTTTTTAATTATTGCATTGGCTTAGCATATGCATTGAAAATCAGTAAGTACTACCTCAGAGAAGTGATCACACCTTTGAAATTTTCCCCGTTAATACTAACTTCCCATTAAGTTAACAACCTGATCTCTTTTGTGTCATTGTTTACAATGAGGACTTTAAACAACATATTACTAAATAAGGCACAAATAAAGAGCAAATAGCTCTGAAGTAATATCTACCGTTTATTATCCCATATCTTTTTGAAGGGGGTGCAAAGTCCTGCTAGCTCAGAAAAGTAATTCAGTTTGTACATTTTTTTTCTCCATTTTTTTTACTGTATGCACATGATTACTCTGTAGTAACTACCACAATATAATGCCCTAAACCAGGACTCTTTACAACAGTGGTGGCTATTCTGGTTCTTCTAGATCAAGAACCAACCATTGCCAGGTATCCCTGGATGTCAGTAAATCACAGGAAACTTATTTAAAGTTGTAGGTCTAAACTAGTAAAAAAGTAGGGTGTGATTTCTATGGCATAATTAATAATATTTTATGGATACACAATAAGGTAGAAATTATTTGTCCTTCACCAGTGTATCAATGATAAACATTTCTTCAGTGTTGCCTATTTGTCAGACCTTCAAAAACATTTTAAATAGCACTCAGTGATGCAATGCCATGGCATTCTAGCCATGATGCAAATACCCTATTTGCAACTTCAAGAGTTCTTGGAGAAGGTAATGAATAATACTGACTTCATGAAAAACAAAGCTCTTAACATCCTATCAAAAAGAACAGCAGAGAGATAGAACCTCGTGGTACAATACACATCTGCTAAAGTATCAGATATTGTCTTACTTCAGATGATTTTCTGAACTGTGTTCCTTCTACAGGTCTTAGAGAAGCATTTAGGATTTTTTAGTACTGCTGTGTCTGGTAGTTCAGAAGAAGTAAGTTGCAGGCACAAGGAAAGCAAAGTGTGCTGTATTGACAAGACCATACCCAGCATGTCAATGGAAGTGACTATTCGCCTCTACTCAGTACATGTGTGACTACAACTGAGCACTGTGCTCAATTTCGGGCTTGTCAGCACAAGTAGGGTATGGACATCCAGAAGCATGTCCACTTACCATGGAGGTTAGATGGTTGCAACAATAGGGTAGCCTCAGGCCACAGATGTTTATTCAGCCTTAGGAACAGAAGTCATCTTACTGTTGTCTGCGACTATATAATTAGGGCACAATTAGATGTTAACAGAAGGTAACACAGTCACAAAGTAAAAGTCAGTAGACAGAAGTAGGAAAATAGTACCTTTTTGTGTAAACAAAATATTTGCAACATAAGAAGAATCAAACACTGGACCACATGCAGAAAGACATTGTTGGACTTCCATCCTTGAAGATGGTCAAAGTTCATCTAAACACAATCTTTATCAACCTGTTTTAATTGGACCTGCTTCAAGTGTGAGCTTGGATGATGATGTGTTGAAGTCTCATCTGAACTAAATTATTCTTTGATAGTGCCAACTGACTGCAAAAGAGAAAATTTTGAGCCAATTCACCTATTAGCCTGTAACTTAAATTCAACATTGCTAAAAAGCTGAAATCACCATCAACTCTGCTATTATACCACTCACACAGTACATTGAATGAAAAGTGTTAATTTAAGTGATATAAATGAAGTTTTACTGCCTTTCATTCCTGATAGGTCAACCAATAGGGAGCCAATATAGCCAAAATCGAGAAAGCAGGTTTGTACTCAAGCATGAGGAATGCTGATGTTTTATGTGACACCAGGAAATTACCAACCTTACAACTATGTAATGAACCAAAAGCTGTGGAGCTTGATGGGTGTTAATGACAGAGTACTCAAGGACTGGACCCAAAGCAAACTGAAAAAATTTTTATTGTTTCTTGCAATGAACAAGATGAAAACACTCTTCATGTTCTCCATGTCTAAGTTGATTAAACAAGCTAGAAACAGGAGGGAAAAATAGTCTGTTATGTATTTGCTTACTGCATAAACAGTGCAGAAAGCATTTCAAAGTAAATGCTGTAGGTCATGAAAAGACATTTATAATGCTGTTTTTAAGAACAGAATTGCAGTTTAAACTTTTCAGGACAAACAAGAAATACAGGAGTTTCTTCTTCTGCTTTCCTTCATCACTCTAGCAAAGGTCTGTAAGAGGAAATACTTTGCTCCCTAACTGTTTATCTCTGTGTACAACTAGTATCAAGCCCCAGAGTTAGTATTTTCAGTTTATTTCTTATTAAAACACTGTATGGTAAGGGTACAGTGCTAAGGACATATCTGTGTAGAGCCAAACTACATTTGAAATGTTATTGAGACATGAAACTATTTACATGCTCATTAAGTCTTTGTAGTGATGTGAAAGAAGTTCTGAGCTATCCCTCACAAAGTGCCATATACTAGCTGTAAGTATTGGGATTGAATCATTTACAAAAGGAAGGTTTATCTGAGGGTCTGTAATGCCTAGTAACACCTAGGTAAAGTACCCTCACAACAGTAACCCTTCTAATGATGCCTAAATATGTGCATGTGCATGTATAAAAAGCCATTTCAGTCCTCAACAAACTGTTTACTGTTCAAAAAATAAATAAATGTAAGTAATGTTTTAATCAGCTGAACAAACACTTAAGGTACACTCCTGTTTAAAAGCTATGTTTAAAAATATCGCTTGTGCATTTAAGACATAGAGAATTTATGGAAACTAATGCCCTGAAAGGTAAAGCAAATACTGTCTAAACAATACTTGAAAATAAAAACAGAAGTTACATCTTGTCAGCCTCTCCCTAGTGTAATCTTCATTATTGATTCTATCAGTCTTTTACACTGAAGTGTTAGCAGGATTGACTTAACAAGAAAATGCTTTGGTTTTCAAGTAGTCATAATTGCAAAGCAGAAATAGTATTAGTTTCTAATAAACCTACTAAAGAGTGTAATGCAAAGCAATGTTAATGTTAAATTTGCAGCAGGGCTTCCTGTGTAGAGTAAATGTTTGTTTACTCTCTGGGATCCAGACTCTGAAGGTTATTCATTGAAGGGGTAGCTCAATTTCCGTTTACAGCTGTTAGAAAGGATTTGTTAAAAATCTGACAGGAAATTAAAACTTCTTTGAAAACACGTGGTTGAATAGTTTCTGTGTAAATACAGTACAATGCTGGCAGAAAGCAAAATTTTTTTAGAGATAATGTCTTAAAAACATGTAGATGTGCTTCACCTTGACTCTATCTATTTTCCTACTATTTATAATTATCTTCTTGTCTTTTCTTAGGGTGAACATGTGTCAGCAGGAAGTTTTTCAAATTATTATGTAGTGACAAAGAGTTTTTGTTCCCATTGACCTTATTACTTGGAACACATTACAAATTTAACACCTCTATCCTCTACTCACATACATTTTGGGAACAGAAAACATTAGAACCTGCTGCAAACTCTTCTCTCATGAAATGCCTTCTTTATTGTACAAAAATGCAAATGCAGAACTAGGCAAAATATTTTTATATTACTTTTAAAAGGTAGAGGTTAGCACACAAATATGACACAAGTTCTGTAAGCATGAGTTTAAATGTCTAGTAGAGCAAGAAATGAAGATGGAAAGATACCTATTTCAGTTAGACAGGAATTGAGCTTGCTTGGCCCACTACATGAAGCACTCAGCACAAATTATTTTTCTGTAAGCGCACAACAGAGCATGCTGGGGTCGCTCAGACCACTGTTTTCCAAAATACCACTCCATTCAGGTGATGGTTACTTTAGGTGAAGACGGGAAGATAGTAATCATCAAAAGCAAGAAAAACCTGCAACTCACCACAACTTCATTAAAAGTTATGATTCAAGATACAAGTGAATAGTCAGCTGTATAATCTAAGGCTCCTTGTGTCCTCAACTGATGTGGTGAAACTCACCCAAAGGAAGCTAACTTTTTCACAGATCAGCATTTCTTTGAAACTCTAAACTATTCATGACTGAATTCTTCACTCCAAAGCAGTGTCTTATTTATCTGTGATGGCTGTTGCAGGAGACAGGACTAGTTGCACTAATGCTAGTGGGCAAAAACTACGCTTGAAAAGAACTCCACAGATGCATTTTAACTATACTTTTGATTGCTTCTGACTCTGTCCAAGTTCAATATCACATGAGGTTACAGCTGCATAATTTAAAATACCATATTACAGGTATATTTTCAAATAATTATCTTAGCTATAATAGTGTCAATGCAAATATTGAGAAAATATGAATCCAGGCATATTTAATCTTAGGGAAGCAAAGAACTGATCCATTCCATATGCACTTGACTGGATTATATGTGTGAAAACAGGGAGATCAAGGATCTTTATCAAGAGAATTTTGAAGATTTTTCTCCTTCAGAGGTTTTCTGGAGCTTCTCTGTGCCTAAGTGTATAGACATGCAGAAGGAAACATTTCTCCCACAAGCATAGATAGCCCTTCTCTTCCTTCCTTCCTTCCTTCCGTCTAGCTGATGCTGTAGCTGCAGCACTGTGCAATATGACGCATAGCCATGACGAGAAGCATTAAGCTCAAGTCCCTGGAATGGCAGCAGGCAAGGTGGAAGCATCTTGGATAGCAAATGTAGCTTCCCAGCTACTGCTTGGATCACACACTGAAAGAACCCCAAAGATAAGGAGCTAAGACCACACTAACCATTAAATTATAGCAAATCACCTTCTTATGCTAGTTCACTTTGTTGTACCTGTTTCTATCTGGATTCTTACTTAAATGGGAGTCACTCCAGGAGTACTAATTGTCATCAATAATAAGTAGCAAAGTAGCTGCTTTCAAATTGTACACTTTCTCTCTGTTACAGAGCCCATAGAATTGCTGCATGTCCCTAAGCCAAGAAGGTGTGTTTGCATGGCAGGGAGCAAAGATGGGATTTGAGGTCATGGCACATGTGAATTGTATCGCAAGATCAAGAAATGACAAGGGGATAAAAATCTAATAAGAAGCTATTGTTTGGTTCTTACTAGAATTTGTGAATCAGACCCCACTCTGGGTTTCAGACCACTCTCCAGAATTTTTTTCACATTGACTTTCTTCTCAAAATCAGTTAGATTGCCAGCAGCTCTGTTTTTAGATGCTGTGGGGTGGGCTTATAAAAAACTACAGTAAACACACAGATGTAGTTTAAGATGTGTCAATAACATGATGACTAATAGATATTAGGGTGGTTGGGGTTTCTTAAAATATTTTTATGATTAGTTAGTCTAAACTTGTACAGTTTGTGTCATTACTGTAATATTTCAGACACTATATCAAAGACACTACTGAAAAATATAACTATTGATCTAATTAAATAAAGCTTATAATTTTATATTTACCCTGATAGGAGAAAGCTGCTGAAAGGTTCAATTCAGAAATTGTGCAGAAGAAGCAGAAATGACCTGTACTGTTACATGTACAAAACTTAGATCAGATTATGTCAGTGATAAACTAATAGTTTGCAATCACTGAAAAAAAAAGAAAAAACGCAAACAAAAACCAAACAAACAAAAAAAAGAAATCAAACCAAAACCCAAAAACATAGCACAAACAAAAGACATAGTACAAATTTTAACCTTTACAGAAAAATGTTGACAAGAGTTAAACACAACTTTCTGAAAGAAACAGTATTTGCACTTGAAAAGTGGATTCAGAGTAAGACTACTGTGTAGACTACCCTGAAGTTTGTGTCACTGTTTAACTGCAGTTCTGTAAAACTGTCCTAAATAGACCTGGAGGTTATGTTTTTTGAACCAGATACATTAATAATTATTTAATTTTACCTGCAGTGTAATAGGTCAGGTACTGACATCAAGAATTCTTGAACTGTGGCATAATGGTTGAAAAATAAACACATCGACTGATTCTCACTTATCTGCCCCTGTTAGAAGAAATTATGCCCTTTTTGAGATACTAAGCACTTCTGTATCTTGCTATATGGGGGAGGGGGGGGGGCATGCATTATAGTTACCATTGCTTCTTCTCAATGAAGGTGAACGTATCTATGATGGTAGGCGCTATAAAAACACATAAAGAGATTCCACTTCCAAAGATCTACAGATTAGGCAAATACCTGAGATAGACTGTCAGGAAGAAAAGAGAAGTGATATGTTGAAAAGGTTAAAGGTTTGGAAATTCTGGTCTGCATTAGATCACATTGCAGTACTCTGGAATTCTAAGTATACATTTGTTGATGTTTCTTTTTGAAACTCATTTTTATGAATACATTTAAACAGGTGGCCTAATTCTAAAAAATTGTGAGGATGCATCAGGTTTCCCTAAATTCAGAGACTTTTTCTCAATCACGTCTATAGGAGTAAGATAAATTTCTAAGTAATTTAATGATTAATCCTTCACCACTGAAGTAAAAGAGAAGTTTATTATTTAAGTAAATAAAAAGAGGAATACAACTTTTTTGTGTATGTCTGTAGAAAAGTCACACTAATCTTAAAGTAAATGCATTTCCAAACACATTTTCTTGAGTAGGATAATATGATTGCACAAAGAAATGGGATTATATGGCACACACAGACTGGTCTGTTCACATCTTGCACGGTATTTGTAATACTTAGAACACCACAGCTGCAGTACACAAGGCATAAAATACCTGGAGGCAATGTAATGTCTTTTATTTAAACAAAGGTAAAGTTCAGGGGGAAAATGGGGTCATGTTAGTCTTTATCTGCTGAAGTTATCTGCTAGCTGTTGGCGAGTTTTAAGATTACCCACATGCAGTGTTGATACATGTTTGTACAATTGTGAATTCTCACATATTTGTCATTGATTTGAAATAAATTACTGCTTTTGAAAAGATCAGCAACTCTTGGAGTATTCTTTGGTAAGCAGGAATAGACATTCCTATTTGGGGTGTATGCATTCCACTGATTCTTTAAAACTATATTACACTCTCAGAATCTAGTGCTTTCTAGAGTTGAATATAGATATATGTATGCTTAATATATATTTATATTTTTTCCATTTTATTTTACTATATTATTTAAATACTATATATTTATATATTTATTTATATATTTGTACACTATATATATTTGTATACTTTAAAAGCTTGTAGAAATTGCCATATTTAAAACAGAATTCTAAATTTCTGCTTATTTTCCTTTACAGACAGATGACAAATTTCTCCCAAGTATACAAGAATTTTCCCAAAAATTTCATAGAAACTCACTTAGCCAAATGAATTTGGCTTGCATAAAATATGAGGTAACATTTACCGAGTAATTTTATTTCTGTTAAACTTTACCTCCATTCTGTCCCTGGGTAATAATACAGAATACAATAAAACCTCAGCTGTTCAAAAAACTAAAAAGCCTTTGCATTATGAATGTAATACTGTTGCAAGATAAATTAAATTTGTTCTGTATTAATGTACAGTACAAATACCTTGGTGACAGGTACAATGACTCTTTGAAGACACTTACAGAAAATTAGATCTTTTCTCCTCCCTAAAGAGAGACTATATATTAAACTACTGTTTTGCTGCTAAATGCATATAATAATCCCTGGGTTTATGTGTATGTATGAATCTACCTCACAGATAGCCCTGTCTGTCCAAAGGCAGAATTTGGTGTATGGCATCTGTTTTTCACATCACAGGTAACTATGATATTCACTTCCTTAAACTCAAAGTTATCACAGGCCACTATCAATCTAATTTTCCCTCTGGTAAATCCAAATAAAATAGCTCAACACATGCTCTTCAAGCTTAAAAAAAAAAGAAAGAAAAGAAAAAAAGCATACCAATTTCCTCAATTCTTACTATTTCTTTACTAAATTTTAGTTGATGGCAGCCAGACAACAATGAAATTACAGTAAGGTAGGATCTCAGGTGGGATCTCCATTTTAGTTAAAAAATAAAAGCTTGTCTCTGGTGCACCTCAGAAAACTTTCTGCTTCACTGATTTACACCCTGGGGTAAGAATTCCTATTCAACAGGTACACACTGCCATCTAAAGGCCAATGTTTGGACTGTTTTAGGCCGTTTGGGTTACAGTCTCTCCACTGATGCTTCTCACTATGTTCACTCCTACTTGCAAAAATAGGAAGATGTCATTATGGAAGAAAATATGGAAACATCTAATAGCTGTGGCTGAAATGGAAAGATGATATCAAGTCAGGCCCTGCAGACCTGCCAGGGGCAGCCATGCTTCTGAGTACTGGGAGATGTGACATGACTATCCAGCCCAGAAACTGTCTCTTGCTAGACACCATAGATGCATTTTTAAACAGAACTTTTCTGGTCAATTACTTTACTGGGACATTACTAAACTGTAAAAGGGAATCTCATGGCATTCCCTGTTCCCAATGGGAAGAAAACCGAGGCTTTGAGTGCCACCAAAATACAATTTGTGTGGAAAACCTTGGAAACCAAAAGCCCCCAGCAGGATCCGGGGGGGGCTGGTGGAACAAACAAGGATGTCAAACCCAGTTCCCACTCCCGGACACCAAACTGGGAGTGAGATCCTCCAAAAAACGGGATCCCAGGGAGTGGGTGGATCCTGGAGCCTTCCCCAGGCACAGCTGAACTTCCAGGAATCTGCAGAGTAACTGCCCTGGAACGTCCCAGAACTTCTGGGAAAACACCCCCCTCGGATTTCCTGCTGTGACAACAGAGGACAATTCCAAACATCTCCTCGTGCTTCCAACCCTCCTGCTTTTCCCCAGCCCCTCATCTCCTGGGCTGTGACCAGCAAAGCTGCAGCACCAGAGGGGCAAAATCCAGCCCCCAAGCCCATCCCTGGCAGATGCTGCCCATGGGCTGTTATCATTATTATTATTAATTTTCATATCAATATTCAAGAACACGAGGAGGAAGGAGCCAGAGGAGCTTCTGCTGCAGCTTCGAGGAGGGCCTTTTCCACCCTTTTTGTTTTGCCCCTTCTGAATTGTAGACATTCCTCTGGACAGCTCCAGCTCCCATTACAGCAGAGAGGGCTGGAGAAATGGGAACCAGCAGGGAATCCTATTGGAACCACATTTGCAGGGCCGAGAAGTGACGTGGGATGGCCCTGGTGGAGCTCCAAGCAGAGCACGAGCCCCAGGGAAGGCAGGGAGGCAGAATCCACACTCTTGGCCACAACCAGCTCACCCCAAGACCCCATCAGGGACTTTCTGTGGTTGCAAATCCCAGCTGCTCCCAAACAAAGGCAGTGTGGGCAGAGCGGGGATGCCCCTCCAGTGCCAGTGGTGTGAATTTGGGAAAACAGGGCAAAAAGGATGGCTTGGAGCTATTCCTGTTGGGTTTACACACCGTTGCATTGAGTCAGGTTTTCTTCCCAACTTTTGGGAGTTCCAAGCTGGATTTGCACTGGGAATGAGGCACCTGGGAGGGGGTTGACAGCTGGGACATGTCCCAGCCTGAGCCTTCTCTGCCTTCTCCTGTGTCCCCTCATCTCCTGCTGCTCCCACCACCATCCTGGGCAGAGGAGGGTCCCTTGGGCCAGGTGCCTGCCCAGTGAGGCTCCCTAAACCCCGACATTCTGCCCCCAAATGTCCCAAACTGGTGCAAACACTCCAACACTCCTGCTCCAAATCCTCCTGCCCTGTTCCCACACCACCTTCCCTGCCTGTATTGCTCTGGTTCCCTCTTTTTAACTGGAGGCTTCTGCAAGAAAACTAATTTTAGTTTTATGGCAGCGAGACCTGGAAGGTGCCCAAGCCCTTGAGAGGACAGTTATTGTTATTATTATTAGATTTGGGTGGGTTTTTCCAAAGGCAGGAGCTGCCAACCCACCACGAGCTGTTCCCACTGCCCACCCACCTTTCCCCTCCTCCAGCTGGTTATTCCAAACCTCTTTTTCCCATTTCCAGCCAAACCCTGAGGAGCAAACACACCTTTGTTGGGGAGCTCCTGCACCTGCTGATCCAGTTCCAGCTGCATTCCCATTCCCAGGATGCAGATTTGCCAGGGATGGTTTCACCCCCTGCACCCTCAGCTGCCTCCTCCCTTTGCCAAAGGGCAGGGAAACCTGGGGTTAGGGAGAGCAGGATGCCAACCCCTGAGGGATGGGGTTTGTATTCCCTCACTCCATCCTGGCTCGGCTCAGCCAAGAGCCACGTTGGGATGAAGCCCAAGGGAAGCAAATCCCACCAGCCTGAACCTTTGTGGAGGTTGGGAATGCGGGAGATGATGCCTCCATCCCATCCCATCCCATCCCATCCCATCCCATCCCATCCCATCCCATCCCATCCCATCCCATCCCACCCCATCCCAGGGGATGCCATT
>JAOXXN010000461.1:65210-77989 GCA_026770055.1 Myrmophylax atrothorax | reverse complement strand
TACCTTTTTTTTTTCTTAGGTGGTTTGAGTGACTTTAGTCAATAATTGGTTTTGGGGTGATAGGCGACGACATAGACCTGAGGGTTGGCTCTCTGTGTTCCCAGAAGATGTTGCAAAGGGCAGCCATGTCATCTCCACAACACTCCATCCTTTGTTAATCTTATCAGTCTGGCTTTAGCACTTTTGGAAAGTCACTGGCCTTTCTTTGTCCTCTGACAATGGTTCTGGGAGCACTGCTCCAGAGGGCTGAGGCGTTTCCCTCAACTCATATCAGGGCTATCACCCCACAGCAGCCATCTTGGTCCCCTCCCCTGGCACACACCCACACCCCCACAGACACCACAAGGTGGTTCTGACCCGATAATAGCTGATCTGATGTGTAGCACCCAGTTACCCCACTTAATTGCAAAGCAGTCTGGTTACATTTAGTCAACAATTTGGCACCTTTCTTCATTGCCTGCTTATTTTATGACAAAATTCTGATTGCTTTACTTGTTGCTTTAGTGTTAGCATTACAGTTTCTATTTAGCGTTAATCTTATGCCTTCATCTTTAAATATATTCTTAATTGATTTCTTTTGCTGCAAAGGACTATACTACCTGCCACTTGTAGTTAACAAATCTTCTCTAAATTTTGTTGTTTGACTACTTATTCATGTACTGAATTAAAAAAAGTTAACAAGCACTCACATGTCTATCCATCCTATCTGTTTTCATTAGCTGCATGAGCAATCTTTCTCCTACTGTCTGTTGTAAACAGCTTACATGATGGATTTAACTCATTATTCAGCCTCACTTTCTAACCACATATAATATTCATCTGGATTGTATATGAGAAGTAAAACACTTCTAAGTAGCTCTGTAAATAGACTCATAATATAAAACACCGACCAAACAAACTCTGCTCCAGAAAGCTAAATTATTCTACTGAAGTCTGGTCTTAAGGATGGCAGAAGGAGTTTGGTTTCTGCTATCATAATAGAGACAACTGTGTGGTTCCTAATTCAATGGCAGGCCATCCACAATCCCTTCCACATTCTACCAAAGGACTGATTTGACTTTGTTCTCTATAACTCAAGAGTATATATGCATATTTATGGCGTTGGTGTCCCATGAAAGTACAAAGTTCAAAAATACAAGCTTATAAAAAATTGATAAGCGGAGTGTATCTAAAATATTTTTATTAGAGGAGAAAAATGGTTATTTTATTAGACAATTAGAATTTGTCTTCTTCTTTCATCACTGTTGGTGAACAACTGCTAGAGTAATACAATTATCGTAGGCTGCATTTGATGGTATTTTGCAAGTCAACTTATGTCTGACCAAAACAGTGCAATTTTAAGAAGTTTGTGTAGTCAACACTGGTCTTCAGCTTCTGGTCTTCTTTCCTTGTTTAAAAATAGTAAACCAAAAAGGAATTTTCAATATGGACTTCTAGAGAATAGAAACATCACTAAAAAGAAAAACATGATATATTGATAAAAAACACTTCAGAAACCTTATCAAGAAATACTCTCTTTATAAGAGTCATAATAACCAACTGTCTTAGTTTAGAGGAAAACTAAGATATTTATATGGACCAGAAAAAGGGTCTCCCCCAAAAATCACAACTTTGAAATTAAAGGGGTTTTAATTAAAAAAAAAGTGTATAGAAAAGAATAATAGTTCTTAATTATAAATATATATATATAACAATAAACAAAGGCAAAACCACTCCCCAGCATACCAAGAACCTCAAAAAACAGGTTCAATATCTCTCTCTCTCTTCCCTCCCAGTGTAATTTTATTTACGGAGAGCAGGTGGTGGTGTCACTCCTTGGCTGGCCACAAAATCAACCCCCTCCCAGCCCTTCCCGCGGCAGCTGGAGGCAAAAGACAGGAAAAGACACTTGCCGGCTGCAAGGCTTATGGGAAAATGGCAGCTACAAAAAAGGATGGGCTAGAACTCTCTCCATGAGCAATGCAGAAACCTCTCCTCATCCTCTGATCAAAGGCGAGAGGCTGGGGACAGCGGATGGTAGTGGTGATACTCAGCCACTCCTTGCAGACAGAAAACTGGCTCAGGAAAGGGATCTATAGTACAATCCAAGGCAGTGGCTATGGCTCACTCTCTTTCTGACCAGTAGCACAGAGCATGCAGAGCTGGGGAGTATTTCATGTGTGCCAGGAATTGTAATCTATTATAATATATGAATCCATGTCCCAGTTCAATAACTATTTATGCTAGCTTAAGTCCACCTTGAAGCAATGTAAAAATTACTTACAGTATTTTCTACCAAGAAAAAAATTCTGCAGAGTAATGTAATGCTAATAATTTTTTCTGGTTTATGTTTTTTAGAACTGCATTGTTTGTTTTGCTGAAAATGGCAGTTTAAGATTTAGATTATCTGGTTTAATGTCTTTTCTGTTAATGGTATCTTGAAATTTAAAAGGCCTTTATTGTTGTCTAAGTCTTGCTATACACATACCCATTTTTCCCTTAACACACTTTGGTAGTACATGTCAGCTTTCCTGCCAGGTGCCTACTCCTGCACAGTCTTTTCCTGGGATGCAGCTGCCTTCAGGACATGTGCACTGGCTGTGGCTGCAGTGTTTCCCAAGCTACAGTGTGGAACAAACTGCCTCCCCCATGGGCTGCAAGGGAATCTCTGCCCTAGTGCCTGAGTCACTTGCTCATTCTCCTCTGACACTGGTGTCTGTAGGTCTGTTTTGCTCACATTTTGTTTCATGTTTCTCTGTTGAGCAGTGTTTTGCCCTTTCTTATATAAGGTTTCCCAGAGGCACCACCACCTCAGATGGGTAGGCTCAGGCATACCCTGCAGTGGATCAGTTGGAGAAGGCTCAAACCAGCTGTGTCCCTGGCAGCCCCGGCCTCCCTTGCCAACATCTTGCCACATGAACACCATAATTTCACCCCTGACCACTTGAAAAGGACATATTTAAGAATTGCTATTAAAATATACATTCATCACACAACCTTTATGAACTATACCTACATCAACAACAACAAATTCCTCATACTGATGCAGGAAGGGGTTTTGATTTTCACATTTTACAGATATTAGGAGAACAGTAGCTGTAGCAAAAGTAGATCTAGTGTGTTACTGTTTCTAGCAGCTTGAGATTAATGTCTTTCTATCGCTACCCCTGTCCCAGAACAGTGAGCTCAAATTCCTTTAGCTGTTTAGTCTTTTTTTAAGGCAGAAGGTTGAAGAATATCAAAAGGTGTTCATCATTAAAGCCACTACCCTCTTATCTCCTACCAAAAACTGGTTTTGTAGTCTTTTTTACAGAATTTTCTGGCAACAATATCAAAATCAAAGTAACATCATCTCAACACTGGCAAAAAGTAGACCTTTTACACACACTGGGAAACTCCACTCCTCCTCTCTTCACCACTTTACAACAAATATTCTCTCACAATCATTCCACATTCCAGCAACATTCAGTCTAAGTATTGCCCATTACCACTCGCAATTCCTATCCCTATCTTAAATTCCATGAGCCTCATGCTCAGTGCAAAAAGAACCATGGTGAGTCATCCCCAGCTGTCAGCTAAATGATCTGTCTTTCACACAGTTCTGCTCTCTGTGAGGTGTGGAGATATATAGAAAGAAGGTAGAAATAGTGATGAATCAAGAGGAAGACAGTTTAATAAGAAAAGTTAGAGGAGTGCATGCCATCAAAACAAAAAGAAGGATTACTTCACTTCTTCCCATGGGCAGGCAGATCACAGAATCCCAGAATTACAGAATATCCTGAGTTGGAAGGGACCCACAAAGATCATCAAGTTGAACCCTTAGCCCTGCACAGGACTGTCCCCAAGAGTTACACCGTGGGTTGAAATTATCGTCCAAAAGCTGCTTGAGCTCTGTCAGGCTTGGTGCTGTGACCACCTCCCTAGGGAGAGTGTTCCAGTGACCAAGCAACCTCAGGGCAAAGAAGCTTTGTTTAATATCCAATCTAAACCTTCCCTGACACAACTTCAAGCCATTCCCTCAGGTCCTGCCACTGGTCACCACTGAGATCAGTGCCTGCCCCTCCTCTTCCCCTCACAAGGAAGTTGTGGTTTTCCATGAGGTCTCCCCTCAGTCTCCTCTTCTCCAGCCTGAACAGCTCAAGTGCCTTCAGCTGCTCATCATACGGCTTCCTTTTCAGGCCCTTCACCCTTTTCATTGCCCTCCTTTAGGCACTCTCTAAGAGTTGAATATCTTTCTTTTCTTGTGGTGACCAAAACTGCACAGAATATTCAAGGTGAGGCCGCCCTAGTGCAAAGCAGAGTGGGACAATCCCCTCCCTTGACCACCTGATGATACTTTGCCTGATGTTGCCAGGACATGGTTTGCCCTCCTGGCTTCCAGGGCACTGCTGACTCAGATTCAACTTGCCATCGACCAGGACCCCCAGGTACCTTTCCACAGCACTACTTTCCAGCACATCATTCCCCAGTCTGTACAAATATCAAGGGTTGTCCCATCCCAGGTACAGAATCCAGCACTTTCCGTGGTTGAACTTCATATGGCTGGTGATTGTCCAGTCCTCTAATTTTCCCGAGTCTCTCTGCAGGGCCTCCCTGCCTTTGAAGGACTCAACAGCTCCCCCCAATTTTGTGTCATCTGCAAACTTGCTCAGTATTCCTTCCAGTCCTGCATCCAAGACATTTAAGAAGATGTTGAAGAGCATAAGGCCCAAGACAGAGCCCTGTGGAATCCCACTAGTGATAGGTCACCAGTCTCATGTTACCCCATTGACTCTCACTCTCTGTGCTCAACCTGTGAGCCAATTGCTCACCTACCACATTATGTGTTTATCCACCTGTCCAACCACTCACTGGAAAGAAGATCCTCAGCACACCTAACAGTTACTTGGGAAGGCAAATGTGGAAACCATGCATGCCTCTCCTTTCTCATCCCTTCCTTGAGTTTTTATTACCAGGCATGAATTCATATAATCATAAAATCATTTAGTTTGGGAAAGACTTTAAAGATCATTTAATCAAACTGTAAACCTAACACAGCCAAATCCATCCCTAAACCATGTCCATAAGTGCCCCAACTACACTTACCTTAAATAATTTCAGATATGGTATTCAACCACTTTCCTAGGTATCGACATGTTGTTCCAGGTGTCATGGCTTATCTTCTTGGCCTGTTGGGGTCACTTGTCCCATCTATGTCCTCTCCTGAACTCTTGCCCCCACACAGTGTCCTGACCTTTGGAATAGGAAGGGGCAGTGAGAAAGAAAGCATTGTTGTTCTGCAAGCACTGTCAATAACCAAAAGCCTGGTGTGTTATCAACACTGTTTCAGTCAAAAATACAAAGCAAAGCTCCCAACAGGTCACTGTGAAGAGAGTTAACTTTATTCCACAAAAATCCTGTTCTATGGGCAACAGCCTTCTCAAGTATTTTTTCATTCATTTATTCAAAGGAAGTCTTTGAGTAAATAAATTAAGGTATTTCCTCTTCAGTTCTGATGTCGAAAACTTTTGCTAACAGATGGAGCTCTGAAATCACACTTGAAGTAATCAGAGTTTACACTAGCACAATTTGCAACAAAGTTTCCCTAGTACCCAGTATTAAACTTCTTAGTCTACACTGGCTTAAAGAGACTGAGAAGCCTTTTCTGGGACATCATGATATAGATGTACAAACACTCAAATAGGTGTTGATTTAAATGTGAATCAGTTCACTGAGGAAACACTGTTCTTCATAGCTCTATTGAGATTCAAGACTAAAGTGAAATTACATTTTTAATTCACATTACAATAAACTCATTTATGTAAGCCCTAAATTTTCATTCATTCATAGATCAAAAACAGAAAAAGGAGCTGCTAAGTTAAGACTGGGAACTTAGATGTAGAAAGTGCACATTCTGCTGTCAGAATCCAGTCCCTCAGAAGCAAATATCAGTGGAACATAGCTTAGATTTTATTTGCATAAATTACAGCAAACATCCAATTATAATAAGATGTCATAACATATATTCATCTCTCTTTCAGCTAAGATTAAAGCTTCCACACAGGAAAAAAAATATTTGCTTAGCCAAATATAAAGTTCTTCCTCCCTATGTATGAAAATTCTTTCAGAATTAGCTGAAACATTTGCAGTTCTGGTTCTGATTCCTCACAGTTTTTTGTCAAGTCCAATGAAAGGAAAGGAGAATTTAGAATGAGGTAAGTGAATTCTAGTATCTTTTCCAAATTTGTTCAAGGAAAATAAGTCATTTCTTTGTAGTGTCCCCTGTTTCCAAGGGTGTAAATTACACAGTGCTGAATGAAGAGATAATTTGATAATTCTTCACCAATCATTCTAACTAAAACTATAAACTATTAATTGCTTTTCATTTACATATTTCTCATTTTCCTCTGGAAGGCCTATGTTCTGTTCTGGTTTTGATGCAGTGGTTTTGTAGACTAACCTAATTTCAATTTTCATTACTGCTGACACATAATTTATTTTCTTTGGTTAAGATCAAACAATAATGAAACAGGTAATCAGCATGGAAATAGGTCACCAAAAGTGTCCCAGTTTCGTTAGCATTCTCACTAAAGAGTATACGAATACTCTGGAAAATTTTTAAGTATTTAAAAAAGCAGGTACTATAATTCAAAGGACGTATATGAGATCTTAAACACTTAAGACTAGTATGAATTTAGTCAGGGTAAATAACTTCTAATAATTTGAATTTTCCCATTTTTGCACTGTTTCTAGATGGAAGCTTTTTAATAAGTTGAAGGGAAAATAAAATAAATTATAAAAATATTAAATAAAATTAGTAAGTTTGATTTTTTGTCTAATGACAGTTCTCAATCTACTACCAAAGCTGAAAAATCTCCTTGACTATTTCATAGCTATAAAGAAGATGGACAGTGCATGCTTGCTTCCTTTGTAGAGGACAATTATCACTGTCTTTTCCACACTACTCAAACGTATACACAAATCCACTTGACTCATAACCTAAAAATTTTAAACTCTGACTTGCAGTAGTATAGTCATGGGCGCCTCTGAAGGGGATGGCTCACTGAAAAGGAGCTCAATAACAGTGGAAGCATATATTGCTTAAATACTGAAGAATTTTTCATGGAATAAAATATTTTACACTTCAAAGTAAAAATGACAAGTTTTCAGTCTGGATGAGCAAGTTCTTCTCTTCTTTAGATGCTCAAGTCTTTAATATCTCCATTCATTTCTAGCAAGGCAAGAATGGTATCTTTTTATGAAACTAATGGCTTTAAACACCCTTGAAGGCTCTCTTGAATCAAATCTAGAGACAGTTTCTAGTTAATAGAGTCCAGACATAAAATAATTTAGTTACAGAATTCTAGAATTATAAGATAGTTTGGGTTGGAAAACTTTAATGATTATATAGTTAAAAACTCCTGTCCATATGGAGAGGCATTTTGCACTAGACCAGGATTTTCAAAGCCCCATCCAACTTGGCACTCAACACTTCTGGGGATGGGGCATCTGCAGCTTCCTTGGGCAACCTGTTCTGTGTCATGCTCACAATAAAGATTTTTTTCCTAATCTCTACACCTACCCTCCTTCAGTTTAAAGCCATTGCCTCCTGTTCTACCACTACATGCAGTTCTCAAACACTCTTGTAAGCCCCCTCTAGGTACTGGAAAGTTGCTATAAGGTCTCCAGGGAGCCTTCTCAAGGCTAAACAATGCCAGATCTCTGAGCTTGTCTTCACAGAAGTGCTCCAGTCCTTTGATCATCAAATACAATCAAATCATGTGTTCAGGCAAACACATTCTAGAGCAGGAAGTCTCTTGTGAGTAGGTCCAGCATGAAGAGATCAGAATAAAGAGGGTCTGTTTCATTAAGAGTCTGGGGCTTAGAGGAATAAACACAAGCTATCTGGAGTAAACAAAAAAAAAACTGAAAAAATACAATATGTCTTTAAAAAGAAAATGAAAGTTCTGTAGAAACCAAAGCCTTCTGGAAACAAAATAATACAAGAAATTTAAATCTTATTTTCATCTCTTTCTAGAAACAATAAATATCCTCGTGTTTTGGTTTAGCTTGGCAAAATGCCCACTGCCCAGTTGGCTGTCAGAGTCCCACCCTGCAAGGGAAAGGAAGGGAGGAAAAAAACCCCGAAAACCTAGAAGTGGAACTTTAAAATGGCAAGGGTTTTATGTTTACACTGAAGAAAAGAAAATTAAAACCAGAATATGACATAACACATATATATACAAATGTGAAAAGAAATAATAACAACTTTACTGAATTGCCCAACCAAATAATACAGATTGCAACCACCCAAATCCCACAAAATTCCTCAAAAACTCTTCTAAAGAAAACTCCCAGCAAGAGAGGAGAAAAATTAACAAGAAAATGTTCACCTCCATAGATAACAGAGTGGGGATGGTGGCAAGGCCTAATCTCAGTAGAGGCAGAGCATTGTGTTCTCACAGGTCCAAGGTGAAGACCAAAAAGATGTAGAAGTTCCACCTCCCTCTCTTTTATATTTCTTGATGATATAACATGATGTGAAATATCTCTTTGGTCATTTAAGTCAGGTGATGCTTGTCCCTTCTAACCTACATCACATTCTCTGGGCCTGCTGAATTGAGGCCCAGCTAAAACTAAAGCCAAAACTACCACACCTCATAAGGAAAATGAAAGAATTCAAAGAATAACTGCCTATTATTCAAAAATGTTATTGAATCAATCATATGTTGATCCATTAGTCAGGCAGGCTGTGTGAAGTGTGAAACTCAATCACAGAAACTTTAGCAATAGGTACTTTGCATACTATAGTGATAGGGCAACATCCTAGCTGTATTTTTCTTTAAAGACCAAACAAACAGAAGCATGGATAGTCAAAGAAGTGAAATGACAAAATTTTACATAGAGCTAGAAATTTAAAACCCAGTTGTCTGTTTTCAGACAATTAATTAAAATTGGCGTAAAGAATCAAATTGTGTAAATTACCTGGAATAAAAAATTCAGAAATGTGACAGAAGCTTTCACAAATAATGCCCTTCAAGTAACAGAGGCTCCTCAACTCCAAATGAGTCACATGAGAGACAGATAGCTGTAAGACACAGTCAATGTGATTGAAAATTCCTCCTACCTAACAGTTCCCAGAACATAAATGTGTGTGGTTCTTATAAGTCTAAAGACTTGCTTGACTGCTCCAATGAAAAGCAGCAGGCAGCATTAAATCAAGACAACAAATAAAGACAGTGCAAAGGAACATAAAGGGATGGATGAACTACTGCACTATTAGATTTAAATGCCCGATGTACAAGTAAATGATTAACAGTAAGAATAGAATGAAGTTCTCCATGAACCTCTCCATGAACACCTACACATGAAGAGTAGTTCTTAGAGTATTGACTGTTGTCAAAAGCTGCCATCTCTTTTTGATACATATAAAGGCTCAGTTAGTCTATGCAAAAAATTGTTATTTAGCCTGTAACTTATTCATGTAAAAAAATTACTACCTTCATAATAGTTCTTAGGGAAGGGCAGTGTTACTTGACCCCTATATGCAAAGCATTTTATAACATGCCCAAAAGAAACACTGTGAGCATAGTCCAGATCCTGAGAACACACCTATTTTTATTTTTCCAGTTATCAGAATCTAATTCAGGGTTAGAAATGTACTTGTCAGCTTGATTAAAAATACCCTGCCTTGATGAAATCAAGGCTGAAATTGTCAGAGCAGTTAAAAGTGAAGATCTGGAGGAAGAGGATCTCAAAAGTAATGACTTCTTGGTTGTATGTCTTTAAGAAGCATCACAATGGTAGCAGGAAGTGTTATAGAAAATGCATTCAAAAATGATTTGTGATTTAAGGATTCAAAGACAAAAATACAAGCAAAGAGCGTTGTGAACTGAGCTGAAACAATGGCATTGAAGAATTTTTCAAGGTTTTGTGCATATGAGAAAAATGGAGATAAAATCTAATAAAGAATTTGAGAAAATTGAAAACTAATCCCCTCTCAAAAAGAAAAAGTGTGTGTATCTTTATTTGACTATAAGAAGAATACTTCTTATGAATTAATCTTACATTTCTAAGACACTTGTTCTAGACAGCGCAAAAACAAAATAGTGGACTATGCCCGTTGAAACTATATTTGTTAACAAGTTATAAATGCATAAACTCATTATAATGACAAGCATTTGCCACACAGATATTTTTGCCTCTCTTATTATAACTCAGATAGAGCTTAGTCTCATTACAGCTTACTTTAAAACCATTGAAGTTCTATGCCTCAGCTCTTTTGATCTTGGAGTTCACCAGCCTTTGCTTCCCAAAGGATAACAGTGTACAAGCACAGCAGAAAAAGTTATGGTCACATCTTTGTACAGTTAAAATGGGCCTGACAAAGATGATAGCACCATCTACACATAAGATATTGCTGACCTTAAAAATTGTCTGTCCCACTGTCCACATCCAATTAGTCAAAAAATGCTGCACCCTTTGCCATTTTCAGGGTGACAGGTGAAAAATGGAAAGAGCGGTTGTTTCTTGAGCAGGTAATTTTCCCATATGGCTACTATATGACCATACAATTCTTCAACCTGTCCAGTGCAGGCAGATGGAGTGAAGAGGAGTCACACATTAGATAGTTTAGGAAGGTGAGACCGGAAAAGGCTTTTCAATTAGTACAAAACATGTTAAATGCACTTATGCCAAATATTAATCTTTTTCTTTTAATTTTTCTTGGGTTGAAGATCCAGGCTGTCTTTACAGAGATTTTTTTTCTGTTTCCCTGTCAAGCACATTACCTGTAGAAAGCACCACTTTTCTCAGTCTCACTAACACCAATATGCCATTCACAAGTTGTTGAATAAGTATCACTTGTAAAGTTTTAACTTCAAGTTTAGCAGAGCTGAGAATTTGCAATAATGTGACCTTGCAAATGACATTTAGAATTATCACTTACTGCTAAGAAAAGCCAATCTCCCTATCCAAACACCAGGGTCCTATATACCTAATTCAAGTTTTGTCTCAGCTTCTAGTTTGCGTCTTCTCCCACCAGAAGAAAGACGGTAGGCAGAGGAGGCAGATTGACCTAGAGACATAAAAAACGTATTTTCCTGAAACTAGATTTTTTTTTTAACCATCTGTTTTCCATGCAGTTTGGGAAACAGTGGAAACCCCAGCTTTCTCTTTTTCCAACTATTATTTGCATTACTACCACAAGAACCTACAGCTCAGGAAAGTCTTCAACACAGATATGAGATCCTGAGTTTGAGAATCCTTTCCCCCATCAAACTCCTTTCCCTGCCTTAATGTCCCTCAGTTCTGGTGCATCAGTGGTGTGAAATTCAACTCTGTTGACTAGCTAACTTACAGAATACATAAAGGACTAATTACCAGAAAAAAACTGCTAAGTTTTCTTCTACCCTCAAAATCTCATTTTCTATTTCAGAGATGCAATAATTTAATTGATGCACAACAATGGCACACAGGTTTTTCAGCTCTCCATACACAGACTAGATCAGGGTAGGGTATCGTAGACACAGCTGAACTGTAAAAGACCTGCGATTTTTGAAACAAAAAAATCTTCCAAGAGACACACAAGATTTTTCTAGGAATTCCATCTTCTGCTTAAAAACTTCATTAAAGTGAAACTGGCTCCTAAAGTGTACCAATTGCAAGATGCTACCTCTAGTTTGTAGTCAGCCTTAGAAAGAAAACACTGGCTAAACTTTCTTGTGCATTCTGTATTTCATTGTTGTTTTCCACAAAAGCAGAAAGCAATAAAAAGGAGTTAAATAGTGTTTAACAAATAGGCCTGTATAAAACAAGAATAACACCTCTACAACCATGAAACACTGATCATGGTAAAATACAATAAATTTTAAAGTATCACTGAATGCAAAAGAAGGTAGAAAAACTTTCTACAACTTCTAAACAACTTCTAAAGCTTTCTCAGATTTCTAGCAATGAGACAATTTTGTTTAATATCACAGTGTCGTGAAAGCAGACAAGAGTAGACTCATTGCATCACTCACTGAGTAAGACTGGGGAATATCCTAACACTCAGCACTTACTATGTTTTCTCACTGGCCATCAAGAAAATGAGAATGCATTGCACCTTACAGAATCAATAACTACAACAGATGTTATTCCTCTATATGACCATACCCTCAAATACAAACATAATAAAATTCCTGACGTATGTTTTAGGAGATATATCTGTAGCAAAACATACAGGTTGTTTTTATGTTACACTGAGTTTGGGCAACATTTGGCAAGTTCTCCTATTTCTTTCCAAACATTATTCCTAGTGTCATGATACTCTCTTATTTAGTTGCTGCATAGCCACTGACAGCTTTAGTAAAACAGAGCCTAAAACTGTGTCTCTCATGGGTTGCACAGCTATAAGGCTCTTCTGTATCTTCTACGTGTTGTGGAGGGAGTGGTAGAGGGGGAAAAAATGTTCATAGACAGGACATTACAGAGGTGGGTTTGAAGAACAGTGATTCTAAATCTTCATTCAGGTTTTGGGTATTAGGATCAGTAGTGGGTTGACCCTGGCTGGGTGCCAGGCACTCACCTAAGCTGCTCTCGCTGCCCTCCACTGTGAACAAGGGAGACAAAATGTAATGAAATGTTCATGAGCTGAGCTAAGGACAAGGAGGAATCACTCACTGAAGTCTGTCACATGCAAAACAGACTCAACTTAGAGATATTAATTGAATTTAGTACTAACAAAATAAGAACAGGATCATGATCATGGCTAGGTTTCATGAACAAAGATTTGGGGAGGGCTCTACCCAAGTGGGTGTGTCCTTCGAGCCTGCACAGTG